>AZIM01002670.1:54851-65589 GCA_000516915.1 Ophiophagus hannah
GGTTAGTGGAGTGGGGAGGGAATGGAGATTTNCTGCCATGCCCACCAAGTCACGCCCACCAAACCACGCTATGCCTACCAAGCCATGCTCATAGAACTGGTAGTAAAAAATTTTGAATCCCACCACTGATTATCACATGACTTACTAAGCCCCAAAAGCGGGATAAACTTTTTAGTGGCCACAATGTACCCTTAATGGAGAACCGAACACTACAAAGTGGACAGGACTATGATATACAGGCAGAACTATTTAAAGGGGGCATTCTTGGTTTTATTACATGGGCTACTGTAAAGCTTTCAGCTATTTTCCATTTCAAAGTGGTAAAAAAAAGATTTTCAGTTTTTCTCAATTTCTGTGAGATGGCTCCAAGGGCTGCAAAAAAAAAAAAAGGCTGTGGTATTGGGTCCATAGATGATCCAAATTTATTTCAATATTGTTGTTTATGGTAGTGCTGGCAGCTGTTTGAGTATTTCAGCTGAAAAATAATACACAACTATTAAATTATACTGCAAAAATTCTACTACCAGTAGCATACCAAAAAACTATTGATAGATTTCATCAATAAGGTAGCAAAAATACACCTATGATTTCTCAACTGGTTTTCTCAGATGTTGTAATTTTATTTCTCCCCTATTCTTAACACTAGTTATTGAGTCTTTCTTTAATCTTTAGACTTACAGCATCAACACAAAATGTTTCATTTTTTTCTTGCTGCTCAGGTATTGATTGATTGTTTTTTATATATCATCTTTTTCCTGAAAGCTTAAAGTGGTATTAGTGAGGAAAGCCCCCAATCTCTTGGTCTTCCTGAAAGGGATCAAAACGTGGTTCTGCAGCCTTATATGGGGGCAGAGAAGACCACACAACCATCTATGTATTATTTATTTATTTGTTTGTTTGTTTGTTTATATTTTTGTCATGTTTATGTAGTATGTATTGGAGGTGGTGACTCTTTTGATGTATGACAGGGATGTCAAACTCAAGGTCTGGGGGCTGGATCCGGCCCACGGGGTGCTTAGATCTGGCCTGCAGGCCCACTCTGGAAACAGCAAAGAACTGGCCTGCAGTGCCTCTGCCAGTGAAAATAGAGCTTGAGAGAGCTCTGTTTTCACTAGTAGATGGTTTCAGGAGGCCTCACAGCCAAAAAAGGAGCTCACAAGGGCCCCAGGCAGCCCTCCCGAGCTCAATTTTTGCTGACCGAAGTTTGCAGTAGGCCATTGCAGCCGAAAACAGAGCCCGGGAGCCCGTTTTCTCTGGCAGAGTGCTCGGGCCACTACATGTGTCCACAACATGAGTGATGTCAAGGTGTCCACACCAGAGGTGGTATTCAGCAGGTTCTGAACAGTTCTGGAGAACCAGTAGAGGAAATTTTGAGTAGTTTGGNAAGCCACACCCATAGAGAGAACCGGGTAATAAAAAAATGTGAATCCCACCACTGGTCCACACCCATCCTGGCCACACACCTCCAGCCCCCTTGAGGTCAAACACAACCCAGATGCTGCCCTCAATGAAATTGAGTTTGACCCTCCCTAATGTATGCCAATTAGTGTACATTTAAAATGACTATAAAATTATTCTAGTTCTAAGTGCCATTAAGAACTAAAAGTTCATATGAAAGACAACCTAAATCTCATCATTGGCAAGAGTAATGGCAGATTCTTGGATGACCACAAGCCATTTGCATCTCCAGCACAATGTACGGTCACCACAGAATCTGCATGCATGTGATAAATTATGTTAATACAGGTAGTCCTTGAGTTATGACCACAATTGAGCAGTGGCAGTATCGAGAAGGTGCTGGGGAAGCAACGGTGCCAGGCAGTAGATCCAGAAGGTATTGAGAAGGCACTGGAAGTGCTTCCAGATCCAGCTGCCTCTCAGTGCCTTCCTGATATCATTGTTGCCACCCCTCTCAGTGCCTGGTTAGTACAGAGTGGAGCTCTTACCCCTGGCAATGAAGCCCAAGCCCCTCTTGTTTCACATGACATACACTGAGAGGCACTTGGTCAGGTTGATATCCTTGGCCCATGCAGCAAAGTACAGCCTCTATGCCATTCCTGCAGACTGTAATTATCTTCAGATAGCAGGTGCTGAGGGGTGGTGGTGCCAGACAGTCAGATTGGAAAGCACTCTCCAGCACCTTCTTAATCCATCTGCCTGGCACCACCACCTCCTCAGTGCCTTCTCAATACTGCCACTGCTACTTTCCCACACCCCTGCTGCTGACACCCCTCTTTGCCCCCACAGAGGCCACAATTGCATTGGTGCTTCTCTGCAAGCACTTACTCCTGCCCCACCTGTCACCGCTGCCTTTTGCTCATCCCACCAGCAGGCATGGCACAAACAGTGTTAATCATCCCATGGGGAGAATTGGCCATGGAGATTTGTGTCATCTCACATTGACCACAACTAGACAGCATGGGAGAAGTGGTGGGGTACTAATGGTTGTAGTATAGTACCTGGGGAGGGCCAGCCTGTGGTAAATGGCCTGAGGTGGGAAGGGGGGGCATGGTTAGATGTTCATGGAGGGCCACCCAGGGACAAATGCCTGCAGTGGGTCAGCTGAGCCAGAGAGGCCAGGGTAAAGTGGGCATGACTATGTGTCTGCAATCAATTGTTTCATTCCACCAAGGAAGACTTTTACAGAGATTCATTTTGTGTGCCAGTTATACCCTTTCCTCAACTAGGAGGCATTTCAGGGTCATTCATGCTCTAGTCAACTCATCTGGAAGTTACAGAAAGTTCAAAATGCAGTGGCATAAGTAGTAATGGTTCACCTCTCACTATAGCCATGTGACAGTGCTGCTACATGAGCTGTATTGATTGCCACTCAGTTTCTGGATGCAATTCAATGGTTGTTGTTACCTATAAAGCTTTTCATACAGTAGGATCTGGTTATTTGAGGGACCACCTGTCTCCAATTGTTTCTGGTCCTTGGTATACTTGGAAAGAGTGGATGCACTGAGAGTCCCCTTAATTAAATTTTATCATCTTGTGGAACCAAGGAAGAATGCCTTCTCTGTTGTGGTCCCTACCTTCTGAAACACCATCTTCCTAACATGTACATAACTCCAATTCTTCAAGTGTTCTGTAAATTTATTAAGACTTGGTTTTATTCCCAGTTCTGGGATTAGGATTTCTAGGGAGACCCTGTCGTCTTTTTAAAAAAATGTTATTTATATGCTTTTGTCCAGCTAGTCATTTTAACTTTTTTTAAAAATTATTGTTAATCTGCATCACTGTGAATCAAGTTCAGCACCTTAACTATTTTACTGCAGTGGGTAGCTTTGTAAATTTATATGTCATAGCAAATGTGTTGGTAGATTTTTTTAATATATAATTCATTATTACTTTATTACTTTTTAATTGAAATACATAGAACAATTACAAGCACAGATAAAACTGGCTGTCCTGGAATATTATGTACATAGCTGAAGCTGTACAGATACATAGATGTAAATGTATATAGATACTTAAATATATAGGGGTTCACTTTCAAGAAAATTTAAGCCAGAAGAAGTTGCGGGAGAAGCTCTCCTTCTACAAATAATTTCAGTTCTACAAGTAGGGACAGTCCATCACTTTATCTGATAACTTATCTTGCAGCACTGAACAGCACTTAGAGCCAGATTTTTCCTCCCCAACAATTGATCAAACTTTCTTCCTATAATTTAAATCCATTCATCTTTTGTAGATAAGGTGAACCATTGTTTCCATGCCTGTGGTAGTTGGTGACCAGGATACTGTTGTATTAACTGCACACTTGTGATTATATAGAGTTTCACAGTTTTTATCGGACTCAAAAAAAGTCATTGATCTCTTTTCTCCTCAGCATGAGGAATAAGAAGAATATTGCTCGAGTCAAGAAAGTATTTTTGCTGGTTTTTGCAGTATCTCGGTTATAAATTAATCAAAGTTGACTTTATTTTTCTTTGGTGCACTTATTTCCCATGTTTCTTTTAAAGATTTCTGGTCAGCGTAAAAGGAATGCCACTGTCAATTTTACCAGTGAAACAACTCTATGAGATAGACAATGCTGGGAGATGGTGAATGGCTCAATATTACACTAATCATCCTGTACAATCATAAGCAATTTCAGGTTTAAAATTCAAGGAAATGTTCTCTCAATTTCCAGATCTACAGATCTAAGAGAGGCTCATGCCTCTAATTGTTTGGCTTATTGGTGTGAGTTTATGTTTGTTTAATACATCATAAAAACAGAAAGGCATATTCAAAAGGAGTTGAAAATGTACATTATTTGTTTAGTACATTTCCATGATGCTATTCTTTCGCTATGGAACTCAAAGCAAAGAATCTCAGTAGTTTCCAAATGGTATCCCACTTAAGTACCCTTAGATCATTATACATAGAAAAATCTGACTACATGCTTCACTTGACTCCAGATGACTGCCAGGCATCCTCCAAGGCACAACAATAAATCTTAGCTCTCTGGAAACTCTACCTGTATTCTGCAGCTGAATAACAACAGGCACTTCAAGGACTGACATAAATTCAGTCCTTTATTGCTTTATTGCTAAAAAGAAAGAATACACATACATTCAAACACACACAGAGAGACAATACACACACATGTGCATGCACACAAGAATTCTGCTTACTATAGAATATAATAAGCACTCTACAAAGATCATTTCCAGAGTTTAAATTGTAAGCCTTTACTGACTGCCTTTTTGAGACTATTCTTATTCTTGAGCCTTGAGCATTTGTTCCATGTTTACATAACAATGTCTAGGCTAAGAATGTTAATTTCCCCAGGTCATTACCTTCAATCCCTATATCTTCTCTCCCTGTTTACTTTTTCCTTTCCTCTCCTACCTGATGCACCTTGTCCCATCTTCTTGTGATCACGTGAGATTATGAGTATTATGTCTCTCCTTCCATTCCATTTCTTCATCAGCTGGAGCTGATCAACCTCTCTACCTAAACCCTAGCTGTCTGCAAATCTCAGGAAGGATATGGTACTATAGAATGCAGTCTGGATTTCCACGAGGGAGAAGTTGTTTTCTAAAGGACAAAGAGGTAGGAAAGTTTGAAAGTTTGGTTGGTAGGAAGAATGTTAAAATGGCCCCTCCCTATCAATTCCCAGAAAACATCTATAGTTAGACAAATAGTTGCTTTAGTCTGGCAAGATTCTGTCTATAAATGAAAAACAATAAAGGAAACTACTCAGAAGTAAGTTGAAAACACAGATCACCTCAATTTTTTCTTCCCCTGAGTGAGATGTGATGTCTGTGTGGCTGATGATTGCTAGGGGAGAGGTAAGAAATTATCAGAAGAGAAAAATGGAAATCTGAATCTATGCACAAAATTCTTGAAAGCTGGAGATGAAATAAATAAAAATAAAATCTGTGCAAGTACAGGAAATGGACCAAGAAGCTTGGTGTTTGGCTTCTTGTATGGTCATGTGGAGGGGAGAATTCTGGTAAAAAGTCAGATGTAATCTCCAACAGCAATGAAGTGGAACTCCTGAAGATGATAATTGGCAAGTGTTTGAAGGAGGCTATAGAGAATAAGGTAGGTGAACTTGATGGAGATAGGCAAGATCCATTCAAAAGCAATGAGGAAAAATATACCTTAAATGCAAAACAAGTAGAAAATACTTTCCTAATTGAGGCCCTGCAGACTGTGAACTTTGCATGATGCAAAATCAAAGGTTACAGTCTCCTTGGTTCAATAAATACGTAGACTGTAAATCTGAAGATAGCCAGTTCCCAGAGCTACAGGAAAGACAGGAAAGCTGAATAAAGTTGTAGATGACAGTTGATGCAATGATGGGCAATCTAGTGTACTCTGTGATAAGTACTGAAGCAGCCATATATAGTTTTAAAGTAGATTCAAAAACCAAAGAAACCCAAGCCTATTGTCTATCACCTCAGTAAAAAGAAAGGCAGATTCTTGTTGAATGTTATGAAAAATTTTGTAGTAATAAAAGATGTTCAACAGTGAAAGTTACCAAGTGAGATCATGAGCACCTCTTTTCTGGAGATATTGAAGGAGAAACCACTTTCAATTCTATAATTTTCTCTTTACACTTTGGTGAAATTAAGCATGCATCGACCCAATTACAAATTTGAATGGAAGAACATGGGGAAATCATAAAGTCACAGAATATAAAGTATAATAACTTCAAAAACTTAAATTGATTGTAATATTATATATTTATAACTCACAATCAAAATGAAAATGATGACATTCTTGCTTTAAACATGGGGAAAGTTAGCTCTGGCCTGGAGCATAAATTGTGCTAGAGATTTCTGGTATTCAATTTTAAAACATATTTTCAACACCAGAATTGAGTGCTGAAATATATGAAGTAATAAATAAAATATCTTTGATCATGCAATAATGTCACCATAAAGATAAACAATTTCAAATCTTTAAAACGAATAGCTTATATTAGGAATGGGTAGCCTGAAGGCCTCCAGCAGAATTTCAGTGTCTAATAACACCACCCAGCATGGGGAATGTTAAAAGATGCTTACAGAACATGTGGAAGATCATGGCTTTTGTACTCCTGATTGGTATAAAAATATTTTCATGCGAATAGATGCATTTCCAACCTAGGAAATGCATGCCAGACAAAGTGCTATCATGACTGATTTAAACACAAAAACAAGAAGAAGAATAAATTGCTAACCTTAAGATAGTGGGTTCAAACCATATTCATCTCGATTCCCATACCAGACAAGTGGATCTTTGAAATGGAATATATGTACCTTAAGGCAGTATTTCTCAGCCTTGTCAACTTTAAGATAGGGAACTTTAAATCTGGGAACTTCAATTCAAGTATTCTTGAGCCATTATATCAGAGTTATACAATCTGAAGCCCAAAAGCTTTGAGTGCAACTATTCCAAATCTCCAAATGTTGTTACCAAATGGTAGTTTTCAATATGCAAAAGCAGAAATTATTAAATTCATGCCATGAAGATAATTATAGTAACTGCATATAATGTCAATTAAATGTAAATAAATATGTTTTAGTCCACTTCTTTTTGGAGTATGGCCCTCTGCATCTGCTGAAAAGCTGAGTGCAGTCTTTCACTCAGAAAAAGTTATACAACCTATGAAAAAATACCCCTGGATCAATCCCTAAAGTCTCTCTAGTGTCAAAGCTGAAAACAGCAGTGGAGCCAATGCTACTTGGAGAAGGCATTCTGGAAAAAATGAATTCTTGATCTGGTTCTATACAAAATAATCTTCAATTTTATGTGCTCAAATTTTACATGGAAAAAATGTCACTGCAAGGACCAGGATTTTCTAACTTTCAGAATGTATTTCCTATGACAATGTTTCTTAAATTGTTTGATTCAATATATCCTTTGATCTGGCCTCAACTACCCCTTTCCAACAACAACAGCCATGACCCACCCCAAGATGTGTTGTTTTACACAAGTGTCTCAATAGCAGTAGTCTGAGATTGGATCCTTACTTACAAATAAGCAATTACAAAATGCTCCATTACCCCAAGATATGCCTGTTACCCCCTTTGAGGGTAATTACTTCCTATTTAAGAACCACTATCCTATGAAGTAAGAATAAAAGCAGAATTAATAGAAGTCCCACGTTAGTTGAAAGTATTATCAGATTATCATATTATCTTGTTCTATTTCACTTACTCAGTAAATACAGTTTACCAGATTTATGCTTTTGACAATGCATGTTTGCCTGAATGTGCATATTCATGCACAGCCATTTAAAATGTTGCCAATCTTTTCTCTTCATTTTTAAACATTTATTGCATTGTCAGAAGTACAGTATATGGTTTTGTTAGCTGCTTCTAGAAGTAGATCAATGTGAAAGCAATTTCTCATTAATACAAAAGAATCAGAAAAGCTTTTTTGGAGGCATTTCATAATTATCTCTCCTATTCTTTGCTGTATCCTTTGTGTGTTTTATTCTTTTTCTTAGGTTTTGATGTACATTTTGGTGAAAAAGTCATAAATTTTGAGGCAGTTAATGGGTGTTTATTTCTTTGGGTCAGAAATTGAGACCAACCATTAGGTAGCGTAAAGTTATCAGCACAACTCAAACCCTAAGCCTAAATCTAACCGTCTTTAACAGCAGGTCTCCTCGCAGTTAGCACAAATCATTTTAAAATACCACCTATTTGATGTTTTATTATAACCACCCCTATTAAAATTTTTTGTATTGCTCCCCTTGTCTATGATTTAATTTACTGCTGTTTTAGTTTTAGTTTATTGTTTATTTGGTTTCAGAAATTGTGGCACTAAAACATTTTAGACAGTTTTAGTCATGCTAGACCACTCAATGCTGGCGAACTTCTATGGATCCTAGTCCTCATATCATGTCTTATTGCTTATCATTTGGTGATGCAGGAGTTTCTTCCTTCTGAGGGCACTTGTTCTCTGTCCTGTCTCCCAGCCCTCCAATATCCCAAACCTTTATGCTTGCATGTTTTAGAGATCTTTTTTAAATTGTAAAATGAAAGCTAGTTCCGGCCAGGGCAGAAGAAAATAACCTGAGCCAGATTATGTAGCAATGGTGAACAAGTGGCTACCATTCTTCCAGTTCACCAATGTGGTCATCTGCCCCATGGTGCTATGCAGATAATAGAAATAGGTGCAAAAATTAAATTTTGTTTGAACTATGAAGAGGACTTGCATTTAAGTACTTGGCAGTTGATGGTGTTTTCTTTAGTGATTTTCCTATTCTTAAAATAGTCTTGATTAACAAAGAGCTGTATCCATGAATTACTACCTGAAAGACTTTTATTTTTGATATGAGAAGAGTCTGATACCTGCTTTTTTATATTGCCCCTTTCCTACCAATAACATTATTTACCTGTGTATTTTTAAAGAGCTGAATTTATTTTGAAATATTATTTTTAAACTCTATAAAGTGCTTTCAGTTTGTTCTGTAAGAAGTGGCATACCAATATTTGTAATAAAAATACTTTTAATTACTTGTTAGCTGATTTAAACAATTCATCCCCCCCCCCATATTATGCAAGTGATATATCTGTAATGTTGGGGTTTGTTTTCTTTGATGGATTCCCTTTCCTAGAGGTGCACAAATTCTATCATTTTCTAGTTCCTGAATCAATATCATCTTAACAGATTAGATGGTGAGTGTCTGAAGAGAAAATAGCTCTGTTACATTATTCTTTTGAAAGCAGTTAGTGTGTTGTTTATTCTCTTCTCACATATATTGTTGCTATCATAGTCTCACTGACTGATGCTTCAGCCTTGAATCTCTGAACTCTTGGACTTCAGATTTTTTTCCCTGTGTGTTTATTTGCAATACTGCCCTCCCTTTCACAAATGGTGGGAAAAAAAACTTGAGCAATTTGTGGGAAAGAACTTTGTGTCTGTGCCTTACTGTTCTATTTAAACAGAAAAGAAAAAAAAGAGAGAGATAAAGTTGAACAGAGCAGAGACCATTAAAGACACAGTGCAAAAAGATTTAATTTCCCCATTTGCCAGCATGAGTGTGAATCAGCAGCCCAACAGAACAAAGCCTAGCATTTTCACATCCTTTGCACAGAAAGTAGTCGTGCCATAATTTCTTCAGCAAGCCATAGGCTGGCGTGGTGACATTTGCAGCCCCTCACTTTGACAAACACTATTCATTTCTGGCTGAGGATCTTCTGCCTGTTTTGGTGGCTGTGCCAGTCACTTTTGTTTCATGCTGAATATGATAATGCCTTTGCTGACCCCACACAGGTGAGACACGGGAGAAGAACCGAAGAAACATCACATTTGTTTGAAATGGAATGTGACAGCTTAGAAAGGAGACAAGTTCTCTCATTAGCAACTGCCAGCAGTTTTGTGCTGAAAAGGTCCCTGCCTGCCTGAGTGCAAAATTCAGTTCCTTGGGCCTTAGAAATATTTCCACTGAAATTATTTCTCATGTACCTACGCTAAAATTCTTACTATTTTCTCTATATTATTTTCTCCTGGGGTTTATGTTTCTGAGAAAATCCACCATTCATCTGACCTTTGTATAGATTTTGTATTCTTAATTTTCTTACAGAGGGCATTCTGGCATTCTTCAATTTGGCATCTCATTAGAGTGAGTAGGGCATCTTTTAACATTTAATTTATTTTGCTCAGTATAATTAAATTTTCATATAATTATACTTACCTTTAGTTTTCCAGTCTAACCTTCTTATTAGGCTGTGCAGCAGTAAACCTTGGGTGTATGAGCAGACACAAACTGAAGATTTATTGCCTTCTATAGCTTTGCTGGATTAAATAAATTGGCAGGGTTAAGCTATATACAAGTGGGTGGAGAACAAGTATGATCATTGAAGGATAGTAAGAAGTAAAGAAGACTGAATGAAAGTAAGTATTAGGTTGCATCCTCATTTCATCTCCTTAAAAATCTTGGATCTGTGACTGAGGGCAGGTTCTGATTAAAAGATACACATGAACTTCTCAGTGTGGGCCTCAGCATCCAGTAGGTTGCAGCAGTAACTATGTATGCACAGTTATATAATTTTATATATAATTTCTGGCTATCCATTTTGATGATGGCCACTGATTTAGACTATTTTTTAAAAAGCTCTTGACAATTCTGTAAAGAATTAAATTTTCTCTGACCACTGATAGATAGATAGTTAGAATTCTTTATTGGCCAAGTGTGATTGAACACACCAGGAATTTGTCTTGATGCATATGCTCTCAGTGTACATAAAAGAAAAGATACATTCATCAAGAGTAAAGAGTCATAAGGTACAACACTTAATAATAGTCA
>AZIM01002670.1:73793-84316 GCA_000516915.1 Ophiophagus hannah
ATTCTATTTTAATTTTTGTATTGTTCTTTTAATTGTAAGCTGCCCTGAGTCCTTCGGGAGATAGGGCAGCATAGAAATCTCATAATAAAGATAAAGATATCTAGCAATTGCTGAATAGCCTGTTCCATAAACTCCCTTCGAGATGCCTCCCTGAAAACAGGACAAGGCACATAGAACCTAGGGGGTTATGATCTAAATTCTCAGAAAAGACCATATTTAATTGTATCTAGAACCCAAGCGTCAGATGTTGTAGCTTCCCACTGATTGACAAAACTAGATAATCTGCCCCCAATGGGAGAACTACAACCACAATTAACGGGAGTGATGGAAAAAGCTATTTCCTCCCCCATGAAAGGGCCTCTTGCCTGAGTACTGTGGCCTGTTCTTGACAGCTCATTTCTGCAGCTGTTCCTGACCTGCCTGTGTGGCCCTTGAGCCCTGGTATTGCCCTCTACTCTGAAGGTCGATCTACAGGAGTATGGAGCTGCCCTGTAACCTCATAGTTCACCTTGACAGGGGAGGTATTTTCTCTTGTCCCTGGTTTCAATTAGATGGAGTTCCAAGGCTTTCCCCCAAAATTTGTCCCCCTGAATCGGGGCAGATGCCCCCTTCCAAGGACTATCTACTTATGATACAAGGATCTGCAAGGATCTAGTAAATTCAGGACCCATGGTAAAATAATGACGTTCATTAGCAGACAACATGGCCGCTGTGCCAGGGGACATCAGTTGTTTGTTGACTACAGTTAAAAATAATCTTGGGTCTGGCACTATCTCAGGTCTCATAGCTGGTTCTGCAAAGAATTGGTCTGGAGGGGCTGGTGTCTCTTCTACTATCTCCCCAACATCTGCCTCCGGCCCCAACTGGGTCATATTCCTAGCCTTGAACAACAAGGAATGGAACAGATTTGATTTGAATAGGCCAGAGAAGGCTGATCTCTCAGGAATCATGCCTTCATCTTCAGAGAGGTCTGACTCTCATTTGTCCTCTTCAGGATCCATATGCTATTCAGGGATGGGTCAGGTGACACCCTATCCCTCAAGGTCTGCCTACTTCTGGAATGAATTGGTAGAATATTCAGAAGCCACTGGTTTAGGCCTTCTCATTATTTGAAGGCTTTCTACAATCCCCCTTCTGATGGCTTTGGATATAATTGCCTCCATGTGAGCAGACAATTCTTGGTCTGCCCCCTCAAGATCACACTGGTCCACAGCAGTGGGTGTAAATGTGGCCTACACCCCTGGTCTAGGCCTCTTAGGGGGTTGTATGCATGATTAATCCTGGAAGGCTGCCTGAGGAGCTCTTTCATAATCTCTGCTGCCTTCTATTAACTGTGGGTTAGTAGAGTCTAATGTTTCATCAAGTGACCAGGCCTGTAAACAGAGCCTACATGCAGGGTCAGGCCCAAGCTCAATTTGTAATATTGGAGGTTGAGCAGATGAAGCTGACTCATGTGGAGGCGATGATCTGAGGCTGCTCCCCCCAGCAGCATGCTGGTTCTTCTCCACCTGCTTCTCCAAAGCTCTTTGTCTCATCATGGCATTCTGTTCTGCCCTGGAAGGCTTTTTGGGTTCAGGAGCCTTTCTTTTCTGCCTGCCCCTTGATCTGCCCCTAGATAAGGAGGGACTGTCACCACCTTCCTTCTGTGCATCCACCATCTTAGCTTGGACGGTAGGAGCAGTTGAGCCACACGAGGGAGAAACTGGTTCCTGAGGGGAGGGGATGAGGGGTTACTTCCACTTTTAAGCCCCTTAACTTCCCTTTAGGTCCCCCCTTATAGTTAACACAGTCTGTCTTACCTCTTATCTGGCTGAAGCAGACCTCAGAGGCCTATTGCTAGGCTGCAGCGACACCCTGCCAGTCACTCCCTACCTTCAGACTGTGGCAGGCTCATGGCCACATAGTGGCAACTTCCATGCCCGAAGCAGCCACTGATTCAAAGGTGCGTGCAGGTCTACTGGGCATACCACATGAGGCCTCAGCACTGTAACTGCTCCCCAGCACTGGTAACGTGGTCAATTCCGTGCCCCCAGCTGGGCCTCGGGCCGATCTGCCCACTGATTGCACTGGCCGCTGCCATGCGATTGTGCCCATCTGTTGGGATCGGGCTGATCTGCCTGATCACGCAGCCGGCTGCTGCTCCACCATGCCTCTCAGCTGGTTCCTTATTGGGCTGATTGCCCAGTCACGCAGCCTGCTGCTGTACAGCTGTGCCGTACAGCTGATGCTGTTATTGGGCCGGTCGCCCAATGCTGCTCCAACCGTCTTCATGCAGCCATGGCCTATGTGCTAGGGCCTCCACCCTGAGTGGTCACCACCTGGGTGGGGATTATTGAACCCCCCCCTTTCCAGCTTCTGGCCATCCTGAGAGACTTTGGCCTGTGGCTTTCAGCTGTGGATCTATTTTTCTTTCTTTAAAATATGTGAAAACGGCCTCCACTTCTCTGAAAAGTGGAGCTCCAGAACTCATGTCCCTCCTGGCTGGGACTGAGTTGAAAACTGGGGTGTGGTCTATGACACAAGGCGGAGCTACAATCAATTAGGCAGACTCAGTCCAATCGGCGAGGACAAGAGCCTACCCACTCTCTCTGAACTCTCATAGCCACAGAGAAGAGAAAGCTCTAGTTTTGTGCAAATCTATGCTGTTGCTCTAAAACCCAAGAAGGCCAGACATTGAGATGTGTATAGACAAGCATCTACTTTGTACCTGATTCCAGTACAGTTTGTTATGAAAATCCTGGCTTTCCACCTTAGAGCCCAGACAGATGCAGGCTAGCAGCAAACTGAACAATATTCCTTTTAGCCCAATGTGGATAAAACAAAATCAAATACTCTCCTCCTCCTAAGTTGTGATTACTATTGCTACTGCTATTAAATTTGTTATTACAAGTACAGTTCATATTTTGCAGATTCCAGAATTTTATTTGTCTCCTTATTTGTCATCTTTTTGCTGATGTTGTAACGAACACTTCTGGGGACCATCTAGATCAGGAAAATAGTGTGAAGAAATGCTTAAACTATTGTTCCTAATATTATTCCTGAGCTGAAATCAGCTTACTCCAATTTCTTTCAAATAACATTTAAAAAGCAATAACAGGAAATCTGCTTATGGATGTTCTAAATCAAGGGTGGGCAAAATTTAAAAGATTGCAGGCTGCAATTAAGTTTCTGGAGAGCATCAGCTTATATTATTTTGATCCTAGTCCTTATGAAGCTCAGCTTGAACTTCTTTCATCTATGCCTCCATTTCAGGAGCCACATGGAAGGTCAAGATCAAGATCTTCAGTGCACTTTAGATTTTTTTGCTTCTTCCTCTTGAATAATTTTTTTTTCAAATGAACTAAGTCTCAGAGAGTTGGATCCATATTTCTAGATGGCCTATTGAAATCAATGTTAATTGTAAATCTAAAATTTATTCATTTGATTTAAAGGAGACTTTTCTGGAAAAAAAAATCAATGGAATTTAAGTTAATTGTAAATTTAAAATGTATTGATTTATAGGAGACTTTTCTGAATATTGTTATGTTTAGCTCCAACCCTTTCTTCAGTCATGTTGCAAAATTGAGTTATTCTTGGTATAATGATGATGATAATGAGGATGAGGATAATGGTATTGATTACAAGATCATAAAAAGAATTTTTTTAAAAAAAATTGAATAAAGTTTATTAAAAAAAAGAAAAAATATTTTAAGCATAGTGGAGACTTAAAAGCTTGGCTATAGTGTTGGTAATTAAACATTTTTGATTTAACTTGGCTGGAACAGGTTTGAATGACACCTTGACTACCAAAAATAAGTGGAAATAGGAAGTTAATTTCCTCATATACCTCCTGGGAGACTATGTAGGTGACATCTTAATGACAGAGAAATGAGAACAGAATAGGAAATCACACGAAGAGATTGTTTTAAAGTTTGTGTTATCACTAGGAAATAAAAATGAGATTTCTGCTGCTGAAGAAGAGAATTTACACAGCACAGAAGACCATAACATAATGCGGTGACACTGAAGTTGTTCCCTGGTATTTGCAATCTGCTAAATATCCTACATTTGTATGCTTTGACAGTGCAATTTTGGATCTTCCCAGGAATCTGTCAGTGTTGGTACTGAGCAAATCTAAGAATATTGATATTAGCACAGCTGGGAATATGTAAATGCAAAAGATAGTACATCTTTTAATTCAGTTTTGAATTGATTTATTTAATGGAACCAAAGCTGTCCTATCATTAGGTAGTAGGTGGCAGCTGCCACATTTCCCTTGTTGCCTAAGCTAACTAGTAACAGAAGCTGTCTTATCATCAGTGTTCACAAGATTCAGTTGTCAGTCAGCTTAGCTGCTCTTTGTGAAATAGGAAAGGGGCTTGTAATCTTTTATCTCCAGCAGCAAAGCATCTTGGGTACTTTCTAAATTGAATGTATAAATATATCTGTTTAGTTGGCCTTTTCTGACAGTGGTAGCTCTGTCTCCAAGGATCCAGGAACTGTTATCTTTCCCACTAGTTGTGTTTACACACTATGGTAAGCCAAAAGGTGCTTTGTTTGATTTTGGCATATGCTGTGATCCCAGTTTGTATGTCATGCTTTATGACATAGTATAGTAACAAACCCAAAAAGTTGTGATTTATTCTGTAAATTATAGATAACCAATAAGATCATTTTCAAGTATCTAAGGCACTTCTAAATGCTGCTGCAGACTCTTATTAGCTTTTCCGTGCAAAGCATGTGATCTCCAATGAACCATAATCCTTCCACTAAGATTAATAAAAATAGAGAGCGCGATTTGCCCAAAGCCACTTTGTGAGGTACTACATAGCATTGTTAATACCATAAAATACTTCATGAATATTTCATAGAATGACTTGAATTAAGGCCGAGCTGAATGCTCATGAGTTAAATATTCAGATTGATTTGCATTAATTTTATTAAAGTTGTGTTGATTTTTCATTAGTTTAATACTTGCCTATTTTATATTAAAGATCCTTTAAGAAAGCACTTGTAATAATACAATGCCATGTTTTCTTATTTAGAAGGAAGTTTAGTTGATTTCAGTATAACTTACTTCCAAAATAGATTGTGTGTAGATCATGTATTGCCCAATTATAATTGAGTTCATGTATTTACATGAAGTCATTTAATGATTGGTCAAAGCTAATTACCAAACTGGTAGTAACACTGGTTGAATCCCACCCCTGGATAGAAGCTGTTTTTCTGCCTATTTGTCCTTGTTTTTATTATCCTGTACCATCTGCCAGATGGTAATAGTTAAAAAAAAAGGATGTGATGTATCTTTCAGAATGTTTTGAACTTTCTTAAGGCAGTGGGAACTATAAAGCTCTTCCAAAGAGGAAAGAGGGCAATCAATGATCCTCTGGGCAATGACATTAACCCTCTGGAGTGCTGTCCTATCTGTCACTGTACAATTGGCAAACCATACATAGGTGCAGTAAGTTAAAATACTCTCTATGGTGCAGCAGTAGAAAATGATATAAAATATAAAACTCCTTTCCACAAATAAAATGTGGGAGTTTTCCCCTTACAGATAAAACAAGCTCATTAAAATTACAAGTTATGGTAGCTTTTTCTTTTAAAGTAAATGTTAGAAACTTCAAGCTGACATGGTTTAGCTAACTCATATAAATTAAAATCAGTTTTAGTATCCCTTTTCACTCTTACAGATAATCTGTATCTTTCTTATTCTGCTACCCGAGGCTTGTGAATTTGAGGAATCTCTGCTGTTTCTAGCACTGCACTTTTCTGGACAGAGAGCTCTGATGTCATTCCTGTGATCTGTTGAAGCCATCTCCCACTTAGGAGTCCCTTCTCTGACTGCTCCGACCACTATTGATATATGGATGAGACAAGAGAATCTGAACTAATGGAATGCTATTACAAAGCAGGTCTAAGGAGAGGGGATATATGAAGTGTATTAGGGAACTATGGATGGACAGAAGACCTACATCCACACTAACCGAGAAACAGATGATTGCCCAATATTTCAACATAGTGAGAGGAAGCTGCTCTCACAACTGGAGATAGACCAAGTATACATTACATCCCATACCAAGGAAGACCCAGAAGAACAACTAGATGTGCAACCAACACCTTAATATAGGCCTGTCAAACTAGCAACCCGCAGGCTGGATGTGTCGCATGCAAGCCATGCCCACCCCAGCTCTGCAAAGGCAAAAAACATCACAATATGTCATGATATATCATGCGATGTGATTGAGTTTGACACCTGTGCCTTAAGCTGTAACGTCATTATCATCCTCTCCATTACAAAGTACAGCTGTTTATATGAGGCATATGATCATGGATAATCTAGCTACAATTAACCCTTGAGACTGATTACCAACGCTTAGCAGAGAAGTACCATCAGACAAATGCCAATACAGCCCTCACAGCGATCCCTAGTTCCCTTCTGGAAAATAAGGTTAGAGTTTAAAGCCAAGACACTCTGGTTAGTCAACTGGTGTAATTACAGAAAGGTGCAAAAAGCTAGAAACTGCAGAAACTGACATATGGGAAGAAGAGAAGACACATAACACCAATGTAAAGTAGTTGCATAACACTAGTTGCAAAGTGGTTGCAGAGAGAGACCACAACAATATCCTAGAACAGAAACCAGTCATCATCAAAGTAGCAGACATATAACAATGGGATAAGAAGAAGAAAAGCTGGATAGCATCCAGCCCAGATATGATCCACACCTACTGGTTAAAGAAACTTAACAGCAGTTCATGAATGCTTAGCAGAACAGGTGAACCAGCTGCTAGCAGTAGGTTTCCACCCAATCTGCTTATTCCAAGGAATTATAGTGCTGATGATAAAATACCCCCACAAGAGAAAAGCACCAGACATTAACCTGTTTCCCCCATAACATGGAAAGTCATATCAGGCACAATGGCTGCCAAGTTACAGGCCACATAGGCCAGTACATATATTCCACTCAGAATAGCATTGAGAATAACATGAGATTCAAAATACTATTGCTTAATAGATAGAGTAGTTGCACAAGATTCAAGGTTTGGACAGACCAATCTGAGACCAGCTTGGATTGACCACAGGAAAGCCTACGACTCAGTGCCACACACATGGATCTGTGATCTGTGAATGTTTGGTACTGAACAAAGCCAACAGAAAACTAAGAACTGTTCTCAAGAACTCAGTGGGACGGTGGAAGACAACACTAGAAGTCAATTCAAGACAGCTCACACAAGGAGCATTGAGTGCAGTATATACCAAGGTGATGCATTGTTCTGTGCTGTTCTGCATAGGCTCGGGGTGTATCCTTGATAGATAGTTAAGGAATAAACATTGAGAATTCCTATCAATGGCTGAAAAGGGTTGGATTAAAATTCAGCAACCATCAGAGAAGCACAAGAATAGGCACTAAGCACCAGACCCACAGAAGCAGGAGTCTACTACACCAGACAGGATCCAAAGTGTAGACTAGGCAGAGAGGCTTCAGAGACAGTCCAACATAGTGGCAGAGTGTAAAATGCGAACAGGAACAGCATATTCTGAATGGCACTATCAAATAGTTGATATGGTGAACAGGAATATGGCTAGCTAGACCTTCCTAAGTCTACTGGCAGATCCCATATAGGTTTGTGGAAAATAAGAGGGCTAAGATCCTATGATATTTTTAGATCCAGGTAGATAGCCAGATACTGGCCAATCAACCAGACATTCTGATGGTAGACAAAGACCAGAAGTTAGTAATGTTGATAGATGTAGAAGTGTCAAGTGATAGCAACAGCAGGAAGAAGGAATATAAAAAACTGGATAAGTGCAAAGACCTGCAGGAGGAACTGGAAAGGATGTAGAAAGTAAAGGCCAAAGTTGTAGCAGCACAATAAGAGCAGGGCAGTAACTCCTAAGCTTGGAGAGGAACTTCAACAGATCTCAGGAACAACATCAGAGCTTTCTCTGCAGAAAAGTGCAGTGCTAGAAACAGCTAGGATCCTGTGCAGAATCCTCAAATTTATAGGTAGAAGACCCCATATTGAGGAAGATGCAGACTATCCATAAGGATGAGAAGGAAATTTTATATATACCAGTAGGTAATCCTCTATTTACAACCAATTGTTTAGTGACTGTTCTAATTTACAGCAGCAACAAAAAGGCTTTTCACACTTATGACTGTTACAGCATCCACATAGTCACATGATCAAAATTCAGATGCTTGTTATCTGATTCATATTTATGATGGTTGCTGTGCCTCAGGGTTATTTGATCACCTTTTGAGATCTTCTGACAAAGGGAATCCAGAGTCACTAAACAATCGTGTTAATTTAACAATTGCAGTGATTCATTTAAGAACTGTGGCAAGAAAGGTCATAACATCCACCTCACTTAGTAACAGAAATTTTGGGCTCAGTTGCAGTTGTAAATTGAAGATTACCAGAATTCATTTTCAGCATTTAAATAAACCTGGTCACATATTTAAAAGGAGTTTAATAAATTGTGAATCTCTTAATATATCCAAGAATATCCAGTACTATGATTATTTTTAAGTAAGGATTTCATTAACAGGTTCTTTTCTTTTCAAATGTGTATTTCTTATTTATGTAAAACAGTTTTATATTAGTTCCATGTTATTAGTTTCTGTTTTCATATTTTTGAGAAAAAATATTAACTATAAATATTAACTATAAATATATTTATTACTTTATAAATAAGGTAACTATAAATCTCTTACAATTATTGATAGTTTGTTATATAATGAATAATATACTGCTAATTTCTTTTTTTTTTTATTTCCACAGTTTATAAGTGTTTGTATGTGTGTCTCAATCAAACTGTTTTTTCACAGTGATATATATTTTCACTGATACTTGGGATAATTTTCTTTCTGTTTTAGTCCTGGGAGTTATAATAGGGCAGATTGGGGAAGGCTGTTGTATGAATGACCAGACTCATGCAATAACACATGATCATATTCTTAGGATGTATCCTTTATTCTAACCAGACTTTGGAGAAATTATTGTTCTTTGGTAAACAAAAGTTAATACTTTGGCAGAGTTTGTAAGGTTCCCCAGTTCCTTATCACATTTATGGGGCTATTGGCAGTGCTGTTGGTTAGGCAGCTACTGATTACATAAGTCACAATATGTGAGTTTGGTGATTATATAAATTTGTTTAATAAATAAATTATACAAGAAGGAGAGGATTTATGGGAATTTTTGCTCGGTCAAATGTGGAAAGATTCCAGCAACTTTATTTATTCCATAATGTGCAATGAAGCTGATAAGGTAAGCCACAGAATGCAGAGAAAGGCCAGGAACAAATAGCACTGAGAGGTATTCATGTTCTGTTCTGCTTTCTATAGTCTAGCTCCTAGGTATTTGAATTGTGAATTTTCTGCAAACACAACTTAAAACAAAAACTGGTACTTGTGTACATAAAAGAAGCCATGGCAAAATTGAGATGCATTACTTTTTCTTAAGAAAAAATACCTTAATATAAAAAATATAAATAATATAAAAAATTTCATCTGCCCTTAAGGTAGAATTTGCTTATGTAGCTAGCTTCTAGCAAATCCATGGCTGAGCCATGATTTGAATCAAAGAATAATCTATATGATTTTCAGTCTCTATTCACTAATCTGTTGGCTGAAATTCATTACAGGCCCTACCAATATTTCATAAATTCTTATTGAAAGGACATGGAAGGATTACATCCCAGGTATACATATCTGTAGGATCTTAAAAATATAGTCCCCATTCTTGTTTGGCCATTCCATATTTCTGTGAGATGAAATCACGTAAGGCAGGCAAATAAAAGTAAAGCAAAGACAGCCTTTTAGCATTTAATGAAAGAATATTGACAAGTCTTTTAATTAGAATTAGCACAGATAAATAGGAGTTTTGTGAAACAGCCTTGTGAGCATTCCACTGATACTATCCTTCCTGCAGAATTTGTGGTGAGAAAGGAGCCCCATGTTTTTGTGATTTCAATTCATATTCCAGAGTTACCAAACTTTGCTTTGTCAAAAAGGGAAGATCTTCAAAAATCAGGTAAAGCAAAGTTTTTTTAAATGATTGCAATAATAATGAGATTTTGTACACTGATTTCCTTTCTAAAGTTGATATAAGTTTTTACTAAGCAAGAGTTAGAAAATATAAGTGAAGATGAATCTGGCTGAACCCTAAACAAAGTTGGGTGAATTAAATTTCAGTTGAAAGAAAAAAGATCATTTTCTCTTATTCAAAAGGAGCTAATTGCAGACTAACCACAACTACTAAACCAACTTACACGTTTAAAAGAATAGTTTAAAATATTTGCATCATTTTGGGCTGTCTTATGTGATTATATGTGGATTATGCATTGATTACATAATGTATTTAGAAAACTGCTATTGGGTTGAATATAGTATTAAAAATAGTATTAAAACTACTACTATACTATTGAATATAGTTGCTAAACTGATTCTAGATATCTAGTACTGAAATAATTTTTATTTAGCATGTAATTCTATATGCTGATGATACCCAGCTTTATATCTCCACCCCGGACCATGT
>AZIM01002670.1:168083-179760 GCA_000516915.1 Ophiophagus hannah
TATTTATATTTTGTATTTTTAGTGTGTAAGCCGCCCCGAGTCCTTTGGGAGATGGGGCGGCCTAAAAGTCGAATAAATAACAACAACAACAACAACAACAACAACAACAATAATAATAATATTTTTTTCTTATGTGTCTTGGATATGGTGCAGATGAAGCCTAAAGGAAGAGGTGAGTTAGTGGAATACCAACAACAGGGATGACGGTACAAGTCTTAATATTTTGTGGAGGGTACAAATACATACTTAGTGAATGGGCTAATGAAAGAACCTTTGCTCAAGCTCCTTGACACCCAGATTTTATACACATGCATGCACACGTGCACACACAAGCATATATTGTATGCTAATTGCATACTAGGCTTCCTTTGCAGCAACTGTACTGTACTCAACATGAACTAAGTAGAAAATGTGTTTGGTTTCAGACATGAAGCAAATAACATTCTGGAAGATTTATTGAATGATTTCAGTAGATCTTTTGTAGATCTGTAAAAACAAAAACATTTAGTGGTATAGGGTTTAACTGAAACAAAATCCATAGTGATTCTGGAGTGATATTATGGGAAAGTAGAGCAAGTCTGCTGTACACTAACTCCTGTCTAGCCCCTTTTTCATAAAGACTGCATGCTACCTACCTACATTCATTGAATTTTCCTGTGTCTTCCATTCCCAGCTTTTTTTAAACGGCTGCTACCAATGATACCCTAGCTTTTGTTTCTGTTTCTTATTGAGATGACTCGGCAGTAAGGAGAGGTTCCCAGCATGCCATATTCTACAGATTCATTCATCTCCTCAGACTTCCCAGTGCTTCCTCTCCTGCCTCCAGCTACTACTACCAATCTCTCAAGTGCAGCATATCCCATCTCCCCACATGTTTTGAGGTTCCTATCACCTTTCTCCCTCCCTGCCTTAGCTGTTGTTGCCATCACTATAATATAAACACATATCGTCACCAAGCTCAGCTTGTCTATTTTCCCACAGTTAACCCCCACTGGCTGACCAAACACATTTTGGTTACACTGAGAACTGAACAGCCCTGTGTCAATCTGAATACAAATTACAACATCCAAACCACAAATGTTTCTGACTGGGCACAGTACACCAAATCAGCTGTGCTTTAAATGCACAGAACAATTCGTGTATAGAAGTAGAATATCATGCATACCACATTGGAGACAGTGCTGGAACTATACTTTTGTTCCTGCTTTAACATATCTGTCAAAGATTTACTAGATTCAGTGGTGGGATTCAACCGGTTCGCACCACTCCGGCTGAACCAGTTGTTAAATTGCTGGCTGGCTCCGCCATGCCCCTCACTCATTATCTCACCCCACCTACCTTGACCGATGCCTACAGTCACACCTGTGGCATAGCTGCTGCTGCTCTCTAGTTCCCTCACTTGTCTCAGCCATGGCCCTGCAGCCCAGCTGATTTCTGCCTGGTGAAATCCCTCAGCCTCCCGCACAGCCCAGCCTGCTTGCCTGCCTTTGCCATGGCCTACCTGATCTCTGCATGGGCGAATGGGCCTATGGCTTCCAGCGCCAGAGAGGGTGGGAAAGGGAAGTGGCCGGGCTGTCGCTGCCTTTCATTGGGGCACATGGAGTGAGATGAAGCATTTCTTGCCGCCTCTTCTTCACCCCCTCGTCCTGCCCTTCACTTTTGCTGTAATTTGGGAGTGTGGCAGGTAGGGGAAGGTGGGTCAAGGGAGGAAGGGTATTCCGGACTCCTGGGCCTATTGGCTTCTTCCCAGCAGCTCTTGCTCTGCCTTTTGGTGTCAGTGGTCAGAGAGGTTTTTGTGGGCAGAAGAGTTGGCCAGCACTGGCCAGATGCCCGCACTTCCCCTAAACATTTTTTCGCCTACCTGATTTCCAGCTCCATCGCATTTCTCCATCGTGTTTCTCGCCGTCGTGTGCAGGGAAACAAAACTTTGTGGGACTAAAAATAAAGTGCAATCAATCAATTTCAACTTCTCGCGAAAGAAAAAAAAATCTTGCAAAGTTGGAATCAATTGAAATTTTTTTTTAGTCCCACAAACTTTTGTTTTCCTACACATGATAGTAAAAAACGCAACGGAGCTGGAAATCAGATAGGCAAAGCAATGCATGGGGTAAGCGAGGGCGTCTGGCTGGTGGTAGGTGGGGCAAGCAGCAGAATCGTGGTGGAAAAAAATGAAGACACCTGTTATAGTTAGGATCACGCTCACTAAACAAGCAGCAGCCGCGGTGGCTCCTGCCGGGAAGTGTGCCCAGCTGTGCATGGCCTTTCTTCAAATGGAATGTCTGTGTATACATGGGTCGCTTGGAGAGGAAGAGTAAGAGAGCTCTACGACCTCTGTGGTGTGTGTGTGAGAGACGGGAGGCGGGGGAATGATCTGTCCTTCAGCCAAGGCACCCAAACTTCTGGCAGTGGTGGAGGTGGCTTCTGAGCAGCATGATCCCCCCCTCCCCAGTCAGCCAGCTCCAGCTGACCCTGTCCCTGAGTCTAGCTGTTCTTCTTGCCCCCCCCCCCCCCTCCAACCNNNTTCCCCCCCCCCCATTCAACCGGCAGCAGGCTCTGCGGGACAACAGGATCTCTCATTTTTTGCTCAGCTTGGCGTATGCTTGCTACCTCTGCTTGTCTGCTTGCAAGAAGTGATCTCTGCTTCTCTCGGGATACAGGTGCAGGCACAATGCATCGCTTGTCAGGGCTGAGCAGGGAAGCCTCTGTTACGCCACTCCCCCTCACTTCCCTGAGCGTAGAGTTGAGGCCATGCGCTTCCTTGCCTGGCTGGCCACCAGCAAAGAGCTGCATTGATGACAGCTGCTCAATGCCCTGCAGAGCATCGCCCATCTGCCAATGGGGATGGAGTGGCCAGCAGTGGCAGGATCCGCAGGAATCATTCCTGCCCTGGTACAAGAACTCCAGAAGGCTGAGCACTGTAGAGCCAGGCCCTCCACACCTGCATCCAGCTTGCCGGAATTCACTACGTCAGGGCAGGAATGATTCCTGCAGTCCCTGCCGCTGCTTGAACAGGTAGAATGATCCTGAGGAGAATGATACTGTGGTTTTTATCCAGGCGGCTCGCCCTGCAGTGGAGGCTTGAATGGCCCAACTAAAATTGTGCTCACCATGAATCACCAGTGTTGGCCTTGATGACTTCTGTGAAAGGCTTTTTGATACCCTTCCAAAGCTCCTTTTCGATCTCACCTGCTTCCAGGACGATGGGCCCCCGCACCGCGTACTCCACTGCCTTGACCTGCCGGTTCATAGATTCCAATGTGAGGATCTTCTCACGTGATGTCTTCTCTTTCAGCTGCAGTGCTGTGGCCTCGGTTGCAGCTCTACTCCAACCAACTTGCCTAAGCCCAAGCTGGGCTGGCCACTCTGTCCCCACTGGCAGCTAGGTGATGCTGCATGGGGTATTGAGCGACTGTTGGCCACGTGGCTCTTTGCCAGTAGCCAGCCAGGCGAGGAAGCGCATGGCCTCAACACTACGCTTGGGGAAGTGAGGGGGAATGGTGTTACAGCAGCTTCACTGCTCAGTCCTGAGAAGCGATGCATGATGCCCACACCAGCACCCGAGAGAAGCAGAGAAGATCGCCGCTTGCAAACAGACAAGCAGAGGTAGCAAGCATTTGCCAAGCCGTGGGAAAAATGAGAGGCTGTGTTGTCCTGCAGAGCCTGCTGCTGCTTGAGTGGGGAGGGGCGAAAATGGCGAGACTCAGGGAGTAGGTCAGATGGAGCTGGCTGACTGGGGAAGAGGGGATCATGCTGCTTAGAAGCTGCCCCCACCGCTGCCTCCCTGCCTCACAGAGAGAGGTAGGAGAGCTGGGAGGGGAGGGACCAGGCAAGGCGCCCCTTGAAGTGAGTGATGGTGAGCTGTCCATGTCCACCCAGTCATATGAACCCCCCCCCCACAGCCAAACACCCCACNCCCTTGAAGTGAGTGATGGTGGGCTGTCCATGTCCCCCCAGTCATAAGAGCCCCCCCCCCCACAGCCACATACCCCACAGCCATGCCCCCACTGCCAGTCAGAGCAGAGAACTGGTTGTTAAATTATTTGAATCCCACCACTGACTAGATTTATATCTTTCCTTGATTTTGGGCAACTCAGAGCAGTGTATATACTGTAATGCTCTCCCTATTTCCCCCATAACAACAATCCTATATGGTGGGTTGGAATAAGAAAGAATGATTTGCAGAAAATCATCTAGTCTGTTTCTGTCCCTGAAGGAAAGCTAAAACTTAAGCTGTCCCACTTTCGAATCCAGTGCCTTAACTTAGGGCCCCAGACAGGTTCTCTACTCTTTCTACTTGATAATTATCATGTAATATGTAATAAAGTTAGATCTTTATCTTTCCCAAAATTGACTTTTCTATTTACTTTCATTTTTTGTCAGATAAACTGAACTGTCAAGAATTTGTTCAATTGTAATGGTAGTAAAGTATACGTAATAGATTGATAAATAAACAGACCTAGTTTATAGGTAGGTGGGTTAGGTTGAGAGAGAATGACTGCTTTAAAGTAATCTTGCTGGCTTTCCTTGCTAAGGTGGGATCATGAGTTGATCTCCCTACTTTCTAGCCTTGCTCTCATATCATCACTTCACTCTTTTATGGCACATAGAGATCAGCCTCCATGTACATAAATATGTGTGAATCCAACTGAGACCTCATTTATTTTGTTTATGTATTAATTTCCATTATAGGTGAATGACTGATTTGTGACCATTAACAAATAATTATTAAGTAATTGTGACACAGATCTTCTTGCATTGATGAGCTGGTTAACATATGGGATGGTTAATGTGTTTAATCAGTGAAAAATATTGTTTAATCACCTAATGACCTATTTCAGCTGTTTCCAATTAAATTAAAAAGAATATCCATTCCTCAAGAACTGCTACTTCCAGGGTCCTAGAAAGTGACATGTTGCCCCCACTACTTTTGAGAATCTTGTCTGTTCTTTTACATAGAAATTGGTCATTTTATCCAATGTTGTATAGAGGAAAGGAATGATGATGATGATGATGATGGAAATTGAAGGTAATTATGTATAACTTTGAACTCAACAGGAAATTATGCATCTACAAGTCATTTTCAGTAAGTATGAAAATCTGTGAAAATACTAGTGAAAATAGTGAAAATCTGTCTTAATACTTCAAATATACAACCAAAACCCATCTGTTGC
Organism: Ophiophagus hannah; assembly: GCA_000516915.1. Lineage (NCBI taxonomy): Eukaryota > Metazoa > Chordata > Lepidosauria > Squamata > Elapidae > Ophiophagus > Ophiophagus hannah. The sequence continues at coordinate 173,255 of AZIM01002670.1, forward strand.
ACCATTCCAATCTTCTGACCATTTGTGATTCTTCTCTGTTCCTCAACTCTTACATTTTCTAGGCTGCTAGAATCCTTACCAAGACTGCTTTTGTTTAGGATTCACATGAATCACTCCTTCACATGAACCACTCCTTCATTTTCTTCTTAGACTGTCTCCCCTTCCCCGCACAATTTCTTCGTTAATTGCTTTCTTAAACTGGAGCTTTTTGCTCCCTTTAATTTGCATGCTCCTTGCTTTCATCAGTTCATTTAACCTCTGCTTGACAGTTCAGTCATTGGCAGCCTAGCATCTTCTGCCTTGCCAAGTTGTAACATCAGTACAGCTCAACTGGTCATGACAAAAGACTCCGTTGTCAATAGTGCGCAATTATTATATTCATCACAATACAAAATATAATTTATATTAAAAACTATTTTCACTGAATTAATGCTCTGTTAGCTGTGTTCATTTATTCAATTGGAAAGAGAGATGGAAAGTTATGCTAAATATCGCCTGTGATAACTCTTTAAATCGCATTTGTTTCCTTTCAGTCATTCTTCTGATGACTTACATTTTGACTCCTTCATCATCCTGGTTGTTATGGCTTTTATTAGCTTCGAAGTGTAGAATCAAAAATCTTCTATTGATTTTCTTCTTTTCATTGCAAGTTTTATCCATATGTTTGTTTGGTGCTTCCTGTTTAAAAAATAATCTGGTTTTCCACATTTATTGACAATGTCTCCCAGCCCTGACATCAGCAGAACTGTATTAACATTCACCTGCTTCAATTCTTGTCTTAGCCAGGGACTCTAATGACAGTCGGAGATGTGGACAGTGGGGGGAGATACTTCCCAAGAATGATCTGGGAACAGTTCTATTCAGTGATTTCTTTCCAACTCAGTGATTTTTGCTTTTCAATAACCTTTCAGCACTCTGAAGGTGGAAGGTGAGATAGAAAATGTTTTTTCCTTCATTCATACAGAGTTGTGAAGATTCCAAAAATATGAGATTCTTAAAAAATGATTGAAAATTGCAAGAGAAAAAAATATGGTAAGACTTGACAACACAATGTTAGAAAAGATTTCAAAAGGATTGTTATAGCCTTTTTCTTTTCTGTTGAAGCATAAGTGTTAATTTAAAATAGTAACTATTAAGAGCCCTTAATATTGCACTGCTAAGAATAAATATCCAGAAATAAGTCCCATAACCAATAGTAGAAAATACATGTAGCTCAAGATTGTTAAGTTCCTGGTATTCACTAGCTTGGTTGTTTTCTTGCAAATCTTTCATTACAAGGCTATGCATTAAGTCCTCTTAATTAAATTTGCATGTAATATGAAACAAATATATTTAATATGCAGGCCTTAAACTATTAAAATCTAAGAAGATAAAAATTATTTCTAATAAAGGAGAATATTTGTAGCTCAGGATTGCAATGAGGGATGGGGGCTTGGAACGCTCTGAGTTTGACAGTTTTCTTGCCGACATTTCATTACCCAAACTGGATAACATCATCAGTGCTAGTAAGAAGTGGGGTTTCTCTCAATTTATATTGAGAGAATTTCTCTCAATTTATATATCTGAGAGTGGTCTTGGAGGTTCTTTGATTGGGCTGTTTACTATTAGTTTGTTGATAATTCCTTGATTAGCATATTATTTACTTCTTGATTCTGGGTTGCAAAGGACTAAGGTAGCAAAGGACCTCTTCCTCATCTTCAATTCTGTTGATTGCTGATGAGGAGGTATTTTGGTCTTTTTGTTCCCTTTTTGGTTTGTTGATGATCTCTTGCACAGTATGTAAATATTATTTATATCTATGTGTCTATTGATGGCTAATTTGTTAAGAGTGCTGGGCTTCTAGAAATTCTGTAGCATTTTTGGATTTGGCTTGGTCTAGGATGATCACAGTTTCTCAGTTAAAATTATGGTTAAGCCTGTCCATATATTGTGAAATTAAGGAATTCTCATCATGTCTTCCGGATGCTGTTCATGGATGAGTTCTGTTAGTCTGTTTGTTCTATGTAGTGGCTGTTTGCATTGTACATTGTAGATGACTTCTGTTTTTTCTTCTGGGGCTGCTGGATCTTTTGGTTTACTTAGGATATTTTGGAGGGCTTTAGTTGGTTTATGTGCTATGGGGATGCCATGCAGAGGTGGTATTCAGCAGGTTNGAGATTTTCCAGTATCCTTCCCCTGCCACGTCCACCAAGCCGGTAGTAAAAAAAATTGAATCCCACCGCTGATGCTATGTGGTAGTAATTTGTTTCTCCTAGCATGTAAAAAGCATTGAATTCAGCCTTCAGCTTTGTGGGGTATGATGATATATCAACTATCTTTCCATTGTCCAGTTATGAACAAGGTAGACACTAGATAGAGACTGGGTAATAAAAAAGACAGTAAAAAAAATCCACTGCTCTTCCTTAGTTTTCTTTTCAAAGCAATTTTGTTGACAAGTTCTTAGTGTGTGGTTTGGCAGCAACTGAGAGGAGTGGTAGGGTGGCTGGGATCTTCCTGCAGGGGATGTGAAAATGGGAAGCCTCCAGTACCATCTCCTTCCTGCCCACTGCCCTGTCCATCACTGCTGCAGCTGAATGATTCAAACTCTGAACAGCCTGGAGTTCGGCACAGATGCAGTAGTGGCAGCAGCAGCGGCAGCAGGGAATATGAAAATGGGAAGCCCACAGCCTATGCTGCTGCCGGAGTGTGCTCTGCCCACCCATTCACTTGTCTGCCTGCCCAGCTCTCCTTCCTTGCTCACTCACTTGCCTGCCCTGGTCTCCATCCGGACACCTGCAGTGAGTTGTCCCCACAGCGAATCGCCTATGTTGAGTTGTCCTACAATGACATGGCAGCAGTGAGTAGACAGAGGTAACTTGTCAGTGGCGAGGGGCTGCCCCCAGCTGGCCACACAAAATTGTCCTAGACCCCCATTCCTTTTACCAGCTTAGATTTATTTGCTCCTTCATTTGTGTTTCAGCTCATTTTTCATTACTAGCATTTGATTTCTTGTTTCTCAAAGGTTACTTTTTAAAATTTGACTGCTATTCAAGATAATCTTACAAGCTGTCTAATTCCTGTTGATTTAGTTGTTAACTGTTAAAGTACTTTTGTCATTGATTTAATTTAGACAGTGTTTTTTCTTTGATGGACAACTTAAAGAAGTTTATTGGTCCAGGGAACAAGCTGCTAAACTGGACCAGTATGCTAAGGGCTCTTAAAAGCAGTCGCCATGTGTCCATGTTGCTTTCCTTGCATGTATTCACTGTCTCCCAGTCCACATTACCAGGCAGCAACTTTGATAGAAGAGAATGGGGAGAGAAGGAAAGGATGCTAGAGGAAAAAGGACAAAGTAAGAGTGTAAAAGAATATGACTAGGCAGAACATGTTGTGGGGTGAGGCCCTGAAGGCATGTAGCTCAAAGTCATCTTTGTCTTTGCAGTACCAAAGACTAGGCCATGCTAAATCTTTTGGGAAGAATGGAAATTTGGCATGTTGTTAGTGCTTAATTCTGTCTGAGAGTCTAGTGCAAATTAGGCATTAAACAGCTTAGGATCACAGGAATGACCTGAAGTTCCTGTAGCTATATCTGTTTTCCATACCTTTTTTTTTCTGGTTAGACAGTGTAGTCCTGATGGGGTAGCAGACAAATTGACATCCTACAGAAGCAGAAAGAAGTAGAAATCTGTTTCCTAGGTTTAAGATTGCAAATATTTTCTTGAAAGTTTATGATACAGATGAAATCTCAGGAGCTTTCAGATAAGCTCTACAATATTGCTATTGGTGAGAGCAGGGGTGGGTTTCTACCGGTTCTGTCCGGTTCTCTAGAACCGGTAGTTGTGAAGAGCAGCAGACATAGAACCGGTNGCAGGAAAAAACGGCTTTTCCAACTGCTGCGGACCCGCACGCAACGCTGCTCAGCTGTCCGAGCAGCTCAGCAGGTCGTAAATTGCCCTCGTGTGACTCGCACGACTACCTATAATTAAGAGAAGCAGAATGAATGAGAACACACACATTTGATTAACATATATGATTGATGCAGTTTGCAGAATTCTGTGTTTGATGTCATGGAATTTGCTGAATTTTAGAATACAAACAATTCTACGCTGAAAGGTTGTTGGATGGATAGGCTAATATCTGGAATGCTCTAATTCCACTTTTGGATTATTTTCTTGCAGCCGATTCTTTTTCTGGCTGTACGTGGTCTGCATACATTCCTTTATTTTATTCTAAGTGGAAAGCTTATTATTGTTGCACATTGCACTCCTGATTCAGTTATCCCAATTAAAGGACTAAGCAAAGAAAGTATATTATTTTATCTAAGATAACATGAGCAAGGAAATAATCACTGCAATCGAATGCTTTATAACATTAGAAGAGAGCTTTAGATTGTTGGGAGAGCGGGTGAGGTGGAATGTTGGGAAGAGTCTGCAGTGTTTTCTCATTATTTGGCTGTGAAGCATGGCAAGAGGCGTGATTAATGGGATACCTTTGGAATCTCCAAAGTTAATTACAAGTGAAGTGTGTGTGTTATTTTCTAATGCTATCACCATTTGCTTCCCAAATAAAGAGCCTATTGTAGAATAATCAGATGGAAATTTCTGTGTTAATTTGCTGCATGGTGAAGTATTTGTCAATAGCTGTGCTTCTTCCACTTTCCCCCAGGTTGTCAAAAGAAGTGGTTCTGCTTTTCCCTAGATACAAAGACAAACACTTTACTTTTTGTTTTCTCTTTACTAAACTTTGGTCCTGGCTTTGATTTAAATCCAGCAGCCAGCCACAGGGATGCTGGGTTAGAAAACACACACTTCAGGTATTTCCCTAAAAAAAATCAAAAGGTTGGAAACGTTTGCATGAAGTTTTAACTACAGGTTATTACATCATCAAAGCCAGTGTTGCCTCTAATCTTAATTATGATTGGGTTGAAAGGAGCCAATTAATTTAAAGTCAGAAGTTACAAAGTTAGGCTTTTCAATAAAACCCTAAACATTAATCACAATTTATGGTTTGGATGAAATGCTTAATAGAAAATGGAAGTTAATACCTCTGGTCTTATTATAGTAATACTGGGGCTCTGCCAATGAAAAGGAGTCTGCTCTTGTTAGACACCTCAGTCATGGAAAGCGAGCATTGTTACTTAGTTTTTCATATCAAATGCATGTTGAAATCTCTGTTTAATTGAAAATCTGTCTAATTTTCAAAACACGTTCAAAACTGTTTTAGAATATGTGCTAAAAGTTATATTTTTATATATTTTTGAGTTTGAAATATATATATATTGGAGATATTTACATTTTTTAAAAAGCATACATCATGAAAATATATTTTTAAAAGTATATAGCAGGAGAACTTGTGTTTAAAAAAACTGGGGAAGCTTAACAATAAATGCTTTTGATAATCTTGCAAAAAAAAATCAAATGGATCTAAATTTTTGGTAGACTTTTAGAAAAAATATTTTAAATGCTTTTCTGAATGTGTTGATGGATGAGAGCCTGTGACATATTATATTAAGTTCTTTTGACTTTCTGACCCCCAGATTATAATTTAATCACAATAATAGATGTTTGCCTCATACAAGGTTATTTATGTGAAAGACTTTTTTCTGTCTGTAAATTTATGTAATACGCTGGATGCTTTTTTAAAAAAAGAAAATTTATTCCCTTCTCTCCCCCCCTTCCCATGCTAGAGAGGAGTAGGATTAATAGAATAAAAAATCTTAATGAACAAATGATTGTTTTATTATTATGTGTTGCACAGTCAGCCAGATATTTAGATTGTATTTGGCATTTTTATGCACCTATTGAAGCAAATGTTGTTTGCTGGGGTTAAAAGTATCTTGGCAGGATGTAATCTGTTTCAAGTAAAGCTGTCCTTTGCAATTGACTGATAGTGATGTAGTCAATGCCTCTTCTGCAAAGATGTTGAAGAAACATATTACTTAGTTAGCTGCTGCATAGTCTGACTACAAATAATGGCATAACAAGTAGCAACAAATGTACACTGGAATATCTGAACTAAATACCATTTGTCTACAAGCAAGAACTGGTGAAATAGTCAAAGTAATGAAGAAGTTAAAGTGATCTGACCTGGGATTACCACAAAACAATTGTTGATAAGAAAGACAAAAACATCTAGATAGTAGATATAGCAATTCTGGAGACAGCAGAAGAGAAGATAACAAAATACAAGGACTTGCAAATAGTAGAATGACTGTGACAAAATAAAGCAAAGAAAGTACCAGTAGTAAAAGGCATCTTGAGTGCAATCCCTAAACAATTGAAGCATCACTTGAGTGCTGCATTGGCACTGACAAAATCAGCATCAGTCAATTGCCAAAGGCAGGTTTACTTAGAATAGCTTACATTCTAAGAGCCATAGTGGCGTAGTGTTTAGAATGCAGTACTGCAGGCTATTTCTGCTGACTGCCAGCTGTAAGCAGTTTGGCAGTTCGATCCTCACTGGCTCAAGGTTGACTCAGCCTGCCATCCTTCTGAGGTCGGTAAAATGAAGACCCAAATTGTTGGGGG
>AZIM01002670.1:179818-195179 GCA_000516915.1 Ophiophagus hannah
ATAAGTCTAAGTGCTATTGCTATATTCTGCAGCAATAGCTTTAACAGTATCAAAAAACATCTGCCTATCCCAGTTCCTTGGGAAGGATTGGATAGGTGGATAAAAATGCCAAATTCAGTCTAAATATCTGGCTGACTGTATAACCAATCATAAGTAATACTACTAGTAATATTTATGTATGTCATTATTAGGTTTCAAACTTACCATTTCAGTAGCTTTATTTAGGTTCAGAAATAGATTGAACTAATGATTTGCAGCCCTGAAGCATAATTGGTATGATTAGGGATTTTAAGCAGCTGCTTGCAGGATGCAATAACTCATAATATTTGTGAATCAATGTAAATTTTCTTTGCATGTATGAGCACATGTGGAGCTTCCATCTTTAGCTTTAGGAAATTTTTGTTGCATATTGATAGATTGTAGTCTCCCATTAAAACCAATTAATTATGTATTCTTGTGAGATCTGTGGATGGTTAATTTTCTGCTTTTCAAGAAGCTGTGTTAACACTTGCTGGTAAGTGTGCCTGTTGCTTTGTTTGGTTTTGGGTGTAAATGGACAGTTTCCATTTTTTTTTAACAATTTCTAGAGTGAGGTACAACTGTTCAGGGAAAGTGGTGTATAGTTCCCATGCTAGGAGCAATCATGTCTCTATTGTGCTCTTGTGAGTATTCCTAGAGCATAAGGTTAGCTAGTACTGAAAAAGATGAGGCTGATTCAGTAAAGCTATTCTTATTGTAGTCTCAATAGAGGGATATAGCATTTAGCATGAGAGTAAGAGAGCAACTTTCACAAAGATCAATCAATGAGTATACGGTATTTAAATTCTTGTTTGAAGTTTTAAAAACCGAGAAGCAAATCTAGCTTATGCCTGCACGTTCTGGTTAAAAAAGTGATTTAAAACCTGTGTTATATCACATATATTCTGTACTGTAATTAGTTAAAAAGAAAGTACATAGGAAGCTGCCTTGTAAATGTCTGATCTAATTTATATAGCTTCCACGGTATTCAGATTTTTAGAGGGAGAAACTTTTATAATTCTATCTGGAGATGTTAGGAGTTGAATTTGGAGCTTTATCTCTCTTCAAAATAAGTAATGTAACACTTGGCTAAAGAGTGAGAACACTGACTTGTGTTGCAGCTTTATGTATGGGAGTAAAAGATGATAGTTCTGCAACTCAAATGATAACAGGCTACATTTCCAGTATTTGTTTCTGGTGTGACTGGTCCAGCGTTCCATACTGCTTTCCATTTGGGATGGGAGAACATATGCAGAATATCCAGTTTCTTTCTGTATTTGAAGAGAGTTGTGAATCTTCTTCACAATATTTTTTTATACTGAAATCACTGAAGTTCCCCTTCCCTAATGTGTCTCCCTCAGATTATTTTGGGACATAACATCCAGCAAGAAGAGTGATGTATGTGTACATGCACACAGATATGCATACGTGTATGTATATTTCCGTAGGCTACTAGTTCAAGTTCCCAACTTTTTGCCAATACAGAAGCTCTACAAGGCAGATATGGCTTGCTGGGACAGATAAGGCAAAGATGTCTTAGAACAGGACTGTCAAAATTGTGGCCCGTGGGCTGGATGCCCATGCCCACGCCCAGTTTAGCAAAGGGGAAAAAGTCACAATACATCACGTGATGCTGCTGTGATGATGCGAGTTTGACTTCTCTGTTTTAGAAGAGCTTCATATTCATTAATGTAAGACTTGAAGGCATTTGGACTATTCTGACTATCCCAAGTGACTAGATTCTAGAACCTGATCTTTATGAAATAAAACTTTGCAATATGATTTAATTAAAAGTAATGTAATTTACTTATGCTTCCTCATTCCTCATTTATGTTTTGAATGTGGCAAGGGTCTTTTTTTTGTGCTTATAAAATTTCAGTAGTGATACACTTGATTAATTTATTTATTGTATTACTGTTTGGGGGAAAGAAAACTTTTTTTTAATCATTCATTCCAAAGAATACAATTTCATGCAATGGGTTTTGAAACATGTAATCTTTCCCTTTTTCTTTCCCTTTTTATAATTTTTCTATCCTTCTACCTCACCCTACTGGACCTCTTAATATTTGTAATTTATTTTTTGAATAATAGGCATTCCCACTTCCCCCATGAAGAAAATCATCTTTAGGCCTTTGAGTTTTAAAGTTTCTTAATAATATCAGAGAGAAGCACAAATTAAAAATTAAAGCAGTTGCTAATCTCCTGGAAGCACACATACACACACAACAGGCACAAAGATTTTCAAATGCTATTCAGTTATGACGAACTACATATTGTGATATAATGAGATGTAATTTTCAAACAGGATTTTCAGCTTGGGAGTAAAAGTAAAATAGAAAATACATTTTTTCCCTACAGAGCTTTTCTCCAACAGTTGGAATAGTGAACTCATGAGCTGCATGGTCGTAATGAGAGCGATTTATAGCCAATATAGGAACTATAGCCACATATGAACTAGTTTTTAGTACTGAACCTGGTGTGATAGCATAAGAGTGTTTTAGGGTTGCAAAGTTAAATGAGGAGTCACTGGAATGTGCCATGGATTGTGCACATAGAACTTAGTTATTAGGTTTGATTGTGGTCTCTGAAGAAGCCACCTTTTATCTTAAAAAGAATGCTGGAGAATCAAATAAGGCCTGCTTTTCAATAAGACAAAGACCTTAAGGATTTTGTAGAACATAATGCTATGTTTAATGGTGGCTCTTCAAGAAAAGCTATTATAGTAATTGCTGTGGCCCACTGAGGCCTTAAAAGCCAAATAACACTTGAATGATCTCTGTTTTTGGCTGCTCCAGTCATGAAATAATTGATTTCTGAAATACCACTTGTATACGTATAGTTGAGGTGTAGTTATAAGCTATGGGAGATTCTTATTGAAATATTTCAGCCATTTGGAATACACAAGGACAGGAATAGGCATGGCAGGAATTTCAGGAATTCTCCAGCATGCCTTTAGGATAATCCACACATATGGGTTGAATCTGCCTTTCTGCCCAGAGACTGAGTCATCAATCTTTGCCACACCTCTTCCTGTTGGGGCAGGAAGCCCCCGAGCCCCAGTCATGACTCAGTCTTGGCCCTATAGAGACATGGCAAAGGTTGGCTCCAACATTTTAGCAGAAAGCATCTGTTTAAAGTGTGGATTCTCCCAAACGTTTGCAAAAAAGCCCCTAAAGCATCCAAAACATCGTAAACAAGCAACAATTGGAAATTTTCCCTGCTCCAAATTTTCTGTGGCCCCCTGAACTACCAATTGAAGGCCTCACAGCCCAGGCAGTCAAGGGGGGCCCCCAATGACCCCCCAACCTCGGGGGGGCGCTGAAGCCACGATCGCCCCCAGTGCGTCATTTTGATCCCAGGCTTAACTGGGTAGATCTGGAGTAGCCACTTTCGATTTTGCGACCTCCAGCTGAATTTCGGGGCTGGCGGTGGCCATTTTGGCCACGTGGCGAGTTGCACAGGCTATCCAGGAGACTGGTAAGGCCACCACTGCCACAGCCCAGGGAGGGCTTCCAAGCCTTGAATTCCCTTTGGAGCAGCAGGAGTGGAGGATTGAGAGAGCTTTCCTCCCAACAATTGGGGCAACAGCAGCATGGCTGACCAAGGCAGCGTGGAGCCCACAAGTGCTAAACAATCCAAGCAGAGTGCCAGGAAAGTCAGGTCTGCAAGTAAAGAGGTTGCTAACAAGATTAAAGCAAAGGCTCTTTATTCCAGAAAGCCCACAAGAACAGAAGAAAGGAGGCAAAGAGCATTGGAAAAGCAATTCTCCAGAGCTCAGAAGCAGGCAGACTAGGAGAGGTATTCCCCCTTCCCCCAGCCAAGGTCTGTTAGTCCCTCCCCTCAGCAGCCATTAGCACAGGACTTGCCAGCAGTTTCTGGGGCTTGGTCACCAGAGGGAGATAGGAAGCAGGAATTTATCCCTCCTGCTGTGGAAATCCAAACTCAGAGATTTCCTTTTGATTGCATGCTTCCTTGTTCTGCAGAATTGCAGACCAGAGACAGGACTGGATCACCTGAGGCCACCTTTACTCCAACTGCAGTGGGGATGTGCTCAGCAGATAGAATGGCCCCAGAATTATCAGAGGATCTTAAGGTCCTTATTGCTCAGGCCATTTCTCATGGGGTAGCTTCCACCCTGAGGGGGAGGAGCCATTCTTCTTCCCCAAGATCTGATCCTCAGCCATTGCAGCCAGTGCAATACCAGGCCTCCATGGGTTCCTCCAGGCACCAGAGGGAGGCTTCTTCAGCCCACTCTATCAGAAGCAAGGCATCTGGGATGGAAGAGGAGGTTCAAGGAGAACAGGGGTTCTCAGAAGATGAGGACCTATCACCTGATCCACCCCCGTTCATGGGTCTGTTTAGTCTGGGGCTGTTCAAATTTCTCCTCCACAAGGCTAGGACCACTGCCCAAATTGATCCTCCACCCACTATCCCAACTGCTTCATCAGACACTCAGGGGCCTAACAGCAGGGTTTTTTCTGAACCTACAATTCTCCAACAGGAAATTCCTTGCCCCAAGTTATTTTTGGATGTAGTTCAGCAATGGGCACAGCCAGGATCCTTTCCCACTCCAGGGGGGTAATGATACAATTTTTTTCAATATGGCTTCTCTCCGACTCACTACAACTTCCCCCTCTGGATGAACCTTTGGTGTCCTTGGTTTCTCCTTCTGCAATATCTGGTGACATAGCAGAGGCCCTTAAGACAGAGGACAAAAAGGCGGAACAAAATTTCCGCAAGACACACCAGTCCAATGCCTGGGCAGTTAAAGCGGCTGCGGCCACCTCCTTCTTCACAGGACATCCCTCCTCTGTCTCCGCCAATTACAGGCTAGGATTCCCCCTGAGGAAATCAGAATGCATCAGGACATCAACAAATTGGTGACAGCCGCCGAATTTGCGGCCGACTCCTCCCTACATGCAGCCCAATTCTCCTCCAGGGCTCTGGCCTCCAACATCACTTTTCGTCGTCTGCTGTGGCTATGACAGTGGCAAGCAGATGCTAGAACCAAATGGAAAGTGGCCTCTGCTCCCTATATGGGTTCTTCCCTATTTGGAGAGGCCTTAAATCCCTTTGTAATCGAGAATAAGGACAAGAGAAAGGTGTGATTCAAAATGCAATTTCTGTAGTCAATCTTGGAAGGCATTAGGGGGGGCGATCTCCTAATGTCAATCGATCTAACGGAGGTTTACCTCCACATTCCCATCTATCCCTCCCATCAGAGATTTCTCAGGTTCTAGTATGCAGGGAACCAATATCAATACAAGGTCCTGCCATTCAGACTGTCATCGGTCTCCAGGACCTTCACAAAAGTGCTGGCAGCAGTGTCCGCGCACCTCTGGATAATCCCAGTGCGAGTCCAGTGCTATCTGGACGACATCCTTATCCAGTCCAGTTCCAGCCAACAAGCCAAATCAGACATGACTTAAACAATCCAGGTCCTACAGGACCATGGATTTCAATCAATCTCCAAAAAAGCCAGCTAACACCCTCCACCCGCCTCCTTCATCTGGGTGCGGTGATAGACACAAATCTATGCGAGGTATATTTGTCTCAGGAATGTCAGGACAGCATCAGGTCCTTGATCACCCAGGTCACAGCACAGCCAGCCCTGGTGGTGCTTTCCCAGCTTCTGGGAAAATTAATCTCACACATAGCCATAGTACCATGGGCCCGATTGCACGCAAGGCCTCTCCAATGGTTCCTCCTACCATTTCAGAGAGCAGGCACCAGCACCTCCAATGTCAGGGTCTGACTCCAACCAGAGGTCCTCAGTTCCCTCAGGTGGTGGATATCCCCAGCGATCACTAAGGGTCCCTTAGAACCTAATCACATCATAGTCATGTCAGATGCAAGTCTGCTGGGATGGGGGGGCATCTACAGTCCCAGCTTGTGCAAGGTCAATGGTCTACAGTGGACCTTCAGCACAACATAAATTGGTTAGAACTAAGAGCCATTCATTTAGTTCTCAAACACTTCCAAAGCACAGTGACCGGCAACACGTGCTGATCCTAACAGACAACGTGGCGGCCAAAGCACATGTCAATCGCCAGGGAGGGATCCACTCCAGATCCATAATGTCCGAAACACAGCAACTGGGAATCTGGCCGGAGGCTCACCTATTGTCAATCAAGGCAGAGCACATATCAGGGATAGCAAACATCCAGATTACTTAAGCAGATTACCTAAGCAGGACCAGGGTGGACAACTCCGAGTGGCATCTCCATCCAGATCTGTTCCAGGACATATCTCAGAGATTCAGGAGGCCACTCCTCGATTTCTTCGCCACTCCAACAAACACCCAGCTTCCCCGATTCTACTCAAGATTCCCATCGCCAGGCGCAGAAGGGGTAAATGCCCTTCACAGCCACTGGTTAAAGAGTCTCCTTTATGCCTTTCTTTCTCTTCCCCTCATACTGGGGGTGATAAGGAAAGTGCTTCTAGAACAGGCAGAAATCATCCTCATTGCTCCCCACTGACCCAGACGGACGTGGTATGTGGATCTAGTGAATCTGTCAGTGTCCCGCCCATGGGGGATTCTTCTGGACAGGGTATCTCTCAGCCAGGGGATCTTGGAACACCCGGAGCCTCAGTGGCTCCGCTTGACCACCTGGCACATGAGAGGAGGATCCTGAGGAGGGATAACTTTTCTAGAAATGTCATCAAAACAATACAAGCCTCCAAGAGGCCTTCCACAAACAGAATATATGATGCTACCTGGAAAATGTTCCATCTATGGTGCACCAAGAAGGACACGGATCCAACTGCTGCCTCAGTGCCACAGATCCTGGACTTTCTACAAACAGGACTTGACAGAGGGTTCTCTCCTAGTACGCTATGCAGGCAGGTAGCAGCCCTGTCCACCATGTTGCACTATGGGAAGAGGAATTCCTTAGCTCATCATCTGGTCATCTACTCCTTCCTCAAAGGAGCTGTCAATCTTAGACCACCAACAGTCTACAGATATCCTTCTTGGAACCTGTCTAGAGTGTTACAAGCTCTTACTCAGGAACCGTTTGAACCTCTTCAATTGGTAAGCCTACGCTTTTTAACACTCAAAGTCGCCTTCTTAGTGGCCATTACATCGTCCAGGCACATATCAGAATTGGCAGCTTTTTCCATCAGGGTAGACCTCTGCACTTTCCATGACAACAGGGTTGTCCTGCCCCTCCTTCATCCCAAAGGTAAACTCTCTTCTTCCATAGGGCTCAGGAAGTCGTTCTTCCCAATTTTGCCCTGCTCCTTCACATGACAGAGAGCACAGGTGGCAAAAATTGGATGTTCGGAGGGCTCTTCACAGGTACATCAAATGTACATCAACGTTTCATAAAACCGAGGCCCTGTTCGTCTTGTTTCAGTATCTTCAATGGGCACTAAAGTCTCTTCTTCAACTATAGGCTGCTGGATCAGGGCTTGTATAGCCAAGGTCTATGAGACCCAGACCCTTCCAACACCCGGACGGGTAACAGTTCACTTGACCAAAGTGCAGCTACTACAGCTGCCTGGGTGATGCAAGCCTCACTTGAGGACATATGCAGGGCGGCTACATGGTCCTCCCCGTCTCCATTCGTAAAGCTCTACAGACTGGACACATACGCCTCAGGAGAGGCGGCCTTTGGCAGAAGAGTGCTACAGTGAGTGCATACAGACGGGAGTACACAGGACCAGACTTCTTCCCGCCCATAAGGACTGCCAGCTTTGGTATGTCCCATATGTGTGGATTATCCCAAAGGCATGCTGGAGAATAGGCGTTGGCTTACCTGAACGCAGGTTCTCAGCATGTCTTGGGATAATCCACTCCCACCCTGGCAACCGTCTGGTCNACCAGACTTCTTCCCGCCCATAGGGACTGCCAGCTTTGGTATGTCCCATATGTGTGGATTATCCCAAAGGCATGCTGGAGAATAGGCGTTGGCTTACCTGAACGCAGTTTCTCAGCATGCCTTGGGATAATCCACTCCCACTCTGGCAACCGTCTGGTCCGATGTCCAGGTGGGAGGCAGAGCCAACACCATAGGAAGATCATCAAATGGCTGTGCCTTCGTCGTGACTGGGGCTAGGGGGCTTCCTGCCCTGACAGGAAGAGGCATGGCAAAGATTGATGACTTAGTCTCTGGCCAGAAAGGCGGATTCAGCCCATATGTGTGGATTATCCCAAGGCATGCTGAAAAACTGCATTCAGTTAAGCCAATGCCTATTCTCTTGTAGGGTGATGATGCTCTCCATTCAATAGTGCCTTGGTCTCTACAATTCTATGGACCAATTCTTTCCACATTTTCCAATCTTGTATCACTTCTTTCTTTTATTTTATGTTCTGGGTGGTATCAGTTTTGATGTTGTTCAGCCGCTGTGTATTTCGCCAGCTTCATTTCCTTTTGCTACTGACTGTTCCAAGCCTAACTGCCTTTTCTAATGACTTTGATCGCATGGCTTGAAATAAGTAAGGTGGGCTTCTGTGATTTTGCCTTCCAGTGATATATCTGCTGTTACATGCTCCAGTACTTGCTTGTCACCTTTGCTGTCCAAGGAATGCACAGGAGCCTTATCAAACATCACAACTTGAAGGAGTCCATTTTCCCCCCCATCTAATTTTTTTCACAGTCCAACTTTTGCAAGTTTTGGTAGCAATGGGAAACATGATAGTGTGAACTAATCTGCATTTAACTGTGAGGCTGATGTCCTTGCTTCTGCATACATGATTCATGCTCATAATTGCTGTGGAATCGAATGCAATTCAATGTTTTATTTCTGGACCCCATTCAGAAATAGTGAATGCATGCGATCCTAGGAAAGTGAATTCTTCCATGCATTTGATCTCTTCACTGTCAATCGTTATTGCGACATTTCCATTCCTTGCAGTAGTCATGAATTTAAGCTTTTGATGCAGTCTTTAGTAGATCCAGTCTGCTTACAGCCTCAGGTTTTAGATAGCAAACCTTCTTGCTTCTTTTAAACATACCAAGTGATTCCTTCAGATTGCATGTTGAATTTGGATTTTTGGGAAGTAAATGGTGGATTAAAGGTAGGTCTGCGAAGAACAGAGCCAATGTATATGGCTTAGGTCAAGAAGCTGGCAAGTAAATCAGTTTTTTCAACCCTCCCTGTAGAAAGAAAGGACCACAAGATTGTCCACGTTGGCCTCCATAGGGTTGTTCCTCATGAGGAGACTAAAAAGCAGCAGTCTTTGGAGGATGGGAAAATCAGAAGACAAAGGAAATTCCCCTCCTTGTTTCAGCTGCAGTTGGAGCCTTCAAAGAACACTAAGATGGCACTTCCTTTGTGAATCATCATTGGAAATTGAATATTAATTACTTTAAAGAAGTTAGACACTTCAAAATGACTGGAAACACCGGATGAGTGCTTTAATCCTTAATGTAAGAAAATGAAATTGTATCTTTATAAATTTTAAGAATTTAAACTATATAGCAAAAATCAAGACAAGGTGTTGCTATAGAAATATTTAAATAGATATTTAAATATTTAAATGGTTTAAGGGCTCAGAAAATTTGTGAATATTTTATTTTGAATATTAAGACTTTGACGTTAATTTTAAAGAATAAATGTATTTTTATGGGAAAGAAAATTATTTTGATGTTGGGAGACACAAGATAAGCAACTTATAATAGCTTTCAAAAATATTGTTAAGGAATGACAATGAGTCTTTGAATCAAGAATGTCAGCTATGTTGTGTATTTTTTATGAACACTTTGCTCCCAGAAGAAATTGTTATACCAAGAAATGCTGTTACAGAAAAAGATTTGGAATAAAATTATCTGTCATGATTATGAAGAACAACACGAACAATAATTTATCAATGGATATACCAAAAAAAAAGGTTTTGAGGAAATTTGAAATAAGGGATAAAGGATTAAACAGCAATATTGCTTTATAGAATTATAGAATCATAGAATAACATGGTTGGAAGAGACCTTGAAGGTCATCTAGTCCAATCTGATGCTCGAGCAGGAGACTTTATACTATTTCAGACAAATAACTATTCAGTCTCTTCTTAAAAGCCTCCATTGATGGAGTACCCACAACTTCTGAAGGCAAGCCATTCTTCTGGTTGATTGTTTTCACCATGGGGAAATTTCTTCTTAGTTCCAAGTTGCTTCTCTCCTTCCTCTCTTAGTTTCCATTGATTGTTTCTTGCCTTGCCTTCTGATGCTTTGGAAAATAGTTTGATACTTCCCCCCTCCATCTTCGTGGCAGCACCTCAAATATTGGAACACTGCTATCATGTCTCCCTTAGTCCTTCTCTTCACTAGACTAGATCTACCTGATTCCTGCAACCATTCTTAATATATTGTAGCCTCCACCCCCTTGATCATCCTTGTTGCTCTTCTTTGTATTCTTTCTAGTATCTCAACATATTTTTTATATTGTGGTGACTAAAACTGGATGCAATATTCCAAGTGTGGTCTTACTAAGGCTTTGTAAAGAATACTAATACTTCTCATGACCTTGATTTCATCCCTCTATTAATGAAGCCTAGGACTGCCTTGACAATTTTGGCTGCTGCCGCATATTATTGGCTCACATTTAAGGGAATCCACTTGGAAAATCACTTAAATATGAGCCAACGTATGTAAAAGGAAGGAACATAACATAACATTGCTTATTTGATAAGAGTTAAAGTGGAATTTGGGGTGGGGGGTAATCTTTGTGGACTTTCTGACGTTTGGACCAGAAAAGATGCATATTGTATTTGTTTACAATTAAGCTATGGAATGATGACTTTTATATTTGTTAACAAATGTGATTATTTTAGGGCACTGTTTGGACTTTTGGCTGAAATCTGGATTGGAAAACGTTGTTTATTGGAGTTGAGTAATGGGATGAAGAATTTTAATTTGTTAACTAAGAGGAGGTGAGATACTAAAACTGAAAATATTAATAAAATATTATTTAAAAAATTACATGGTGAATTTGGTGCTTTATAGCATGGGTTTCAAACTTGATCACGTCGCCTGAAGTAGCATGATATGTTTTGCCTTTGTGGAGCTGTGGTGGGCGTGTTCTGCATGTGACGCCTCTGGCCCACGAGCTGCCAGGCCTGCTTTATAGTATAGATACCTACAGGAATAGCACTGCTGTCTAAATGCTGGAAGACAAGTACTAATATTTAGAAGCAGTTCAATATGAAACAAAATAATTTGTAACTCCAAGTCCAGCCCAATAGATAAGCAACTAGTCCAACTCTGATGAGCTCTTAATATTTTTTCATTGATCCATTATAATAAAAATATTTGCAATCATATAGTTTTTTACATGAACACCTAAATATAATAAATAGTCAGCTTCTTAAATGGAAATGTAGAGAGGTCAAAAAAGGGAACGAGAAATCTAGTAAAGTAAGAAGTTCATTTGAAATGAATGGTGGTCTACTTAAGAGGAAGCTTAGTAAAGTTGGAAACAGAAATGAGACAAAGTGGTGCAGGAACATGAGCCTGAATTAAATTTATGTTTTCCGGTTAGTAAATTGTTCTTGAAGAATAGTAAGGAACATATAATTCCTAGTTTGGTTGAATGATTGGCTGCTTTGTGATATGAGCCATATACAGTATTTGAAGAGAAGAGGGAAAAAACTGAAAGCAATGTCCCATATGTCTCAGAAGTATTTTTTTTCCATTAAAGAAAAAGAACAATGAAAGAAACCTTTGCAAGATAGAACTCCTGTGATCTGTATTCCAGGGCAGAGTCTGTGCAGCAACTTGGAAGCAGAGGTGATAATCACTGCCTTGTTTCTGAGTTACTGACTTCATTTCATTAAGTGAATGAGACGCACAATTTCTGATAGGCAGAGAACAGCTCAGCTTCTGCTCTGATTTATCAAAAACTGAACTTGACCCCCTACCAGGACATGAGCAGAATTAATGCATTTTTAACCCTGCCCTGCAGCTTGTGGCATAAGTTCACTAGCCTCCGCTGCCCTGGCTTTTAACATAAACATTTGTTCCAAGATTGATCTCTGAACACTGTATGCTAACTAGACGTTATCGTATTTGGTTGCCATAAAAAACAGAACCTACAGAAGGAAATAATACCAGTTAATTTTCATAGAAATTAGGACTAATATTTGCACGGGGGCGATAAGACTTGGTCGCCTGAAGCACATAGGGTTAGAAGGATTTAATTGGTGGCGTTAATGATAGGGGTAGCAGAGCATTCAGTTCCACTACCTCACATGCAAACATTAATATCATATTTTAATGGATCTGATTAATCTCTGGATACAGAGTGGGATGCTTAGGATTGGAAACTCTGTTTTTCTTCCTTTGTTTTGTCTTGCATAAGGACTTCGTGAAAATCAGTGAAACAAGCAGGTTAGATGCACATTCTTTCTTTCTGCTTTCTTTCTTTCTAGTTACTATCTAGTTTAGGATTACTTTCCTGAGAACAATAAATAAAACATTTCAAAACAAGGTGATGAATAGAACAATAGCACAGTTCCTAAAATACAATTTTTTAAAAAAAAAACCTGGAATATTCTCATACTGCATGATTTGAAAACCAAAACGATTTGCATCCAAAAATGAGCAACTCTTCTAGCATAGCTGAATGAAATATGCTGTGATCTGTAAAGCTTTATGCTGTAATAAATTCATTAGTCTTAATAAGCCTGTGTTTTCACTCCAGTAACGTGATTCTGCCATAGATGTCTTAAATGAATAAAAGGGGACATCATTTTCTGAGATAACTATATCTTTTAAAATATAATTTTATTGAAAATCTTTTTATTTTCAAAAACAAGAGAAATACAAGCTAAAATAAAGTAAGAAGGGGGGGAAAGGAAGAAATGAAAGAAAGCTAAAGTGCAAAAAGAAAAGAAAAAAATGTAAAAGAAAAGTAGAAAACAACCAAAAAAGATATAAAGGCTCACAGAATCAGATGGGATTGTAGCTAGCATCCCGGCTTCCCGAATGTGTAGCAAACTCCCTGCCTAAACTGCTGAAAGGTCATTTCAGGACTGATGGTGAAGTCCCCCAGACTTATGGTTCTGGGGCACTTCACCATTCTGGGGAATCTGCCACCCTGGGTGCAGCCTCAGAAGCAGCCCAGGAGATCATGGCTCCCATGGAGGCCATGGGCCTATCTCAGATTATAACTGGCCTGACTGGGGACAAACTTGATTTTTTTATTAGCAATGGCAACGTGGAGTAAGATTATTCTCCTTGCCATGGTCAGAGCACACCTTGGTGTCCCTGAGGCTCTCATACGCTGCCCCCCGCTTCAGGAGGCTGGACCCATTTGGATGGTCCATTCCCAGCAACTGATGGACTCTGATGGGTTCCAGAGGAAATTGAGGGATATCCTCGAGATGTTGCTGCATGGTCCTGATGAAGCTGTGGTGATGGCTTGGAATGTAAGGGAGGCCATGGTTTGGGACAGGATTGCGCCCATGTAGCCTCTCTTGACTCATTGCTCCTGATCCTCCCCATGATTTATGAAGGAGATAGAGGTTCTGAAAATGGACAAGAGATGCCTAAAGCATTGCTGGAGGAAGATAAGGGATGACTCTGACTGGACACAACTTTGAGCAATTATTAAGGCCTACCTCATGGTGGTAAGAGCAGCAAAACAGCAGTATTTCTTTGTTCTTATTGCATCCTCAGAGGCCCTGTTTTAGTTTCCTCCTAGCTTGAACAGGTGGCAGTTGCGGCTAGCAGAGCCTTTTCACAACTTCATGTTGTGCACCAGTTGCAGCCATTCCTGGACCAGAATTCCCTGTGCTCAGTCATTCAGTCTCTAGTCATCTCATGATTGTAATGTGCTCTACATGGGGCTACCCTTGAAAAGCATTCAGAAGCTACAGCTGGTGCAGAGTGCAGCAATGCAGGTAGTTTTGGGGGACCCAAGAATGGCCCCTGTAATACCACTGCTTCGCGAGCTGCATTGGTTATCAGACCACCACCAGGTGCAATTCAGGGTGCTGGTGATCACCTTTAAAGCCCTTCATGCATGGATCCAGGTTACTTGAGGGATCATCTCACCCATTGTCTTTGGCTCATACTAGTCAGGCTGGCAGAGAAGACATGCTGTGGGTTCAATTTTCTGGCTGGTCAGGTCCAAGAGGAGGTCCTTCAATGCTGTTGCTCCTGCCCTCCCCCCCACCGCACGTGAGGTTGGTCCCAACACTTCTATCTTTTCGTAAGGGCCTAAAATCATGGCTTTACCAGTCGGCTTGGGGCGGCTTGGGGCTGCTTGGGGCTCCAGTGGGGGAACAGCACAATGGAGGTGGTTGATTGAGTAGTAACAGATCCCACCCCCACTCCCATTCTGCCCCACCCTCCCCATGTGTCTTTGGTTTTAATGTTTGATTTTAAATTTTTATGTTTCACTTAGATGTAAGTATAAGCCGCCTAGAGTTACCTTATGGTAAGATGGGCAGCCAATAAATTTTATAAATAAATAAAATAAAAAGTGGCTTCTCTTCTTTACAGCAGTTAAATGCATGATTGTAACATTTTTTTCTAAAGGTACATAGGGAGTCCCTCCTTTCTATAATCCATTCTATCTAGTTGTGAAAAGCACAGATAATAATTTCCTTTTTTTTCTGTTTTATGCAAAAAGCTCATAAGGAGTTTCCAATTAGCAATATTGTCTTTTCTCTAATTAAACAATCAGAATTTGGATATCTCTGCAAGTTCTATCATCTTCAATCATTCCTCCTTTAAAGATATTGTCAATCTTTCCATCTTTGTGCAAATGTTGTGGTTATCATATATAAAAACAAAGTTCCATGCTTTTTCCCCCAGCTGTTACCCATCAATGCCAAGAGGGAAAGTACTGATTTCAATACTGAAAAGTAACTACATTTTGAACTCTGATGCAGTCTATAAACAATAATCTTGTTTGCTATGTAACATAGTTCTCTGTTCTAAGCCAGAATTTTTCAAATATTTTTTTTCAGGTATAACTATCATGTCAGTGGACCTTCTGCTTCTGGTTTAACTTAAGCTATGATGCAATAAGATACAGTGATCCAATCTTGAACAATATGTGAGATTCCATTCATATTTCATTTTCTGCTTGTCTCATCATCAGTACAGGTAGTCCTCAACTTATAACCACAATTGAGCCCAAAATTTATGTTGCTAAGTGGGAAATTTGTTAACTGACTTTTGCCCCATTTTACGGCTTTTCATGTCCTGTTTGTTAAATGCAAGGGTCTTCAAACTTGGCAAGTTTAAGCCTTGTGGACTTTAACTCCCAGAATTCCTAAGCTAACATGACTGAAAGAGGAATTCTGGGAGTTGAAGTCCACAAGGCTTAAACTTGCCAAGTTTGAAGACCCTTGGTTAAATGAATCACTAAATTAGTAACACGGTTGTTAAGTGAA
>AZIM01002671.1:2025-20354 GCA_000516915.1 Ophiophagus hannah
GGAAGGTAACAGCATTCCGTGTGCCTTCGGTGTTTAGTCATGCCAGCCACATGTCTATGGAGACACCTTTGGACAGTGCTGGCTTTTTGGCTTTGTAACAGAGATGATCACCGCCCCCTAGAGCCAGAAACGACTAGCACATATGTGTGAGGGGAACCTTTACCTTTACCTATGGCTGATAAACAGATACAGTAAGAGCAGGTGAAAGAGGATATCTTGGTATAGATTGGACATCCTTTCTTCCATTTTCAGCAGCCTATATTAAACTGATACTTGTTCTGTAACAGCTTTGCCTATGTCACAATAGCTTCTAGGGATCATCAGTGCTCTTCATTTGGTCACCAAAAGGTACTTTGGAGCATATAGGAGCATGAACCTAATGCCTGTTTGTAAAGGCTTGATTGCAATTCTGTTTTCTGTGAATGCAGAGACAGTTGGGAGCAACTTTCAAAGCCTCACAAGCCTTGGGTAAAATGTGTGCTTTATCAATATAAAAATAGGTGCTCACAGGTGCTTTTGTACATTCTAAAGATAGATTTACACATTTATAGAAAATGCACATTCTTTCCTCCTGTTATTTTCACTTTATGCTGCTTTTAATTACAGAAAGGCAAATGTTCTTCTGGAGACAAGACAAGTAGCTATGAAAATCTTTGAAGATTACACCGTTTCCTGGTACTGGATAATAATGTAAGCATAGGACTGAATAGCCCAGTTACTGTAATCTATAGAATGAATTTGGGGCCAAACTATCCCAAAAACAGAACATTGGAGAAATTAGAAAAAGTATAAACTTGAGGTGGTTTATATGAGGATCTCCCTTAATTTAATCCATATCAACCTTACAAAGGAGGATTGACCTGAGATAACAACTGGCCCAAAACCACTCAGTAAGTGCAATTATCAAGCAAGATTTTGGGCTTGGGTTTCTTTGGCCTGTATCCAAAATTTTAACTTATTATACTAGCAGTCTTGGCACTCTGTCTTTGCTCTAGCTGAAGCAATGCTCCCTTGCCTGCCTATTTGTTCATTCCCTCAATTTAGGGGAGCATTCTGCAACGAACATTCATTTCTTTTACATAATTGACATTGTTTATCCATATCCATCCATATTGGCTTGCTTCACAACAAAATGTTTTAATTTATTTGGGATTTCATTTATTTGGGACATGTAAATCAGACTACTGTAGTTTATTCAACAAATCATGCATTTAAAAATCCTGGTTTAGCATTAGGAATGACTGTAGCTATTAATTGATTCATGGAATCAATTAATTTTATCAGTAATAATTGTAAATATCTGCATGGTAATGTAGCAAATAAGAATTTACAGAAGAAATTAATAATTATTCCATATATATTTATGTAAATGTAAGACAAAGAAACATGGAACAAAGAAGTTCATTTTAAAAATCTATGATGAAAATATAGTATTCCCCTGAGCATACATTTCTTGGGTACCTTTTCTTCTTTTAAATATGATGTTTAGTTTTCAATGCAAGAACTATTTCAAGACTTTTTGTCTTCCATATGCAGAGGTCTTGTGATTTCCATGGTAGTCAGCCTTGTATTTATTGTTCTGCTCCGGTTCCTGGCAGGGATCATGATTTGGGTGATGATTGTACTGGTGATCCTGGTGCTTGGATATGGTGAGTTAAATCAAGTCTTGACTGATGGGTTATGGCAAAAGTCTACTAGATATTCTCATTCTCATTATGGAGATTTAGTTTAGAGGTGGATAGTATGTCAACTTCCAAATATAGACTTCTAAAATATTCCAAATCATCACAGTTGTGAGCTAACCATGATGAGCTGCTGGGGGCTGGAGTTAACAGTATCTAGAAGACTATACAGTAATGAGGTACCCATGGCTGATTCTACAGATAAGTCTTCAGTTGTACTGGCGAAGAATTCTGAGTTGTAACATAACATATCTGAAAATGTCAGATTGGGGAAAATTCTGCTACGCCTTTATATGCTATGTCTGTATGAATTTGCTTTCTGAATCTTTTAATCACCACTCCACATTTAGGCTGCAATACTATGGGTGTAAAGTAACGAGAATGTTAAACCTTTGGCAAAACCTTTTCTCTGCCTTTTCCAACTCCTGTTTTTGTCTTCCAGGAATATTTCATTGTTATATGGAATATGCTCATCTGAAAGGACAGACTGGTTCTGATGTCTCCTTGATGGAACTTGGATTCCAGACAGATTTTCGTGTCTATCTCCACCTGAAACAAACTTGGTTAGCTTTCAGTGAGTTCCTTTTCGAGTATACTACTTAGTGACATGGCCTTTTTATTGAGCAGTCCTAGAAGCTATTTAAAAATTGGAGAAAATCTCTTCAAACTTTCAGACAGTTGAAAGTGTATTCTGAATAGTTCTAAGAATTTTTCTAGTTTGTGTTTTTATCTTGTTCAGTAAATGCTGTATAGGACAGGAATCATGTCATTTCCTCTTTTTTTTTTGATCCAGTGATCATCCTGTGCATTATGGAAGTTATCATTATCCTACTGCTTATCTTCTTGCGCAAGAGAATCCTCATTGCCATTGCACTGATCAAGGAAGCTAGCAGGTGAGGCTAACTTGGACTCTTCTATTCTTGGAAATGTCATCCACAACCATCCCCTCAGTTTTGTAGTTCTCAAGAATTGGCTTGCTATTCTTGTCTAAATCTATTCCCGTTGGAAAATTGTGTAGATCTGTACAGCATCAACAAACAAAAGAGAAAACTCTTAATTGAGAATAATTCTCTTTTTGCAAAGGAACAAACTGGTTGTCCATCTCAAATACTGTATAAAACATTCTTTTTATTCATTTCTTCCAGAACTATTGGGGTGGGAAGAGTTAAAAGTATGCAGATACAATATGTACTCCTTGAATAGAAACTGTTAACTATCCTGGATATACCATAGGTTAACTATGGATATACTATACTATAGGTGAATATAATATAAGTGAAACCAAGTCCCAATGTAGCCAAAGAACAAACAAGGTTTTATTGTGGCTGGCTGTACTAAGGCACTGGAATGGAATCATGTGCTTTTTTTTTCTCCCCATTTCCCATCCCTGTTGCAGGGCTATCGGACACATCATGACATCACTTCTGTTTCCTCTCTGTACTTTCTTTCTGGTGTGTCTCTGCATTGCTTACTGGGCTAGTACTGCTGTGTATCCTTCCTCAATTTTTCTTTCTTTCCTGGGGAAAGAGGATGTATGAAGGGGATAGGTAGCAATAACAACAAATAACCGACTTCTCAGATGTTCATCTCAGGCAAGCAAAAGTGGCATTTTTATTACTATAATGAAGAGTTCCTTGACTGCTTCTAGTTTCTTGTCTACCTCTAATGAAGCTGTCTACAAGGTGTTTAATGATACAGAATGCCAATATGCTGGAACAACTTGCAAACCAGAGGTAAGGAACTTAAAATAATTAATTAGTGAAAATATTTTCATTCAAGCTGTTTAGAAACCACAAGAATATAGCAGTCCACTTCCTGCTAAATGTGTGACAGATCTTCTTGCAAGGGCCTCAGATGAGGCTCACTCCTTCCAGTCCAGTTGACACCTTGCTTTGAAGAGTCTGAGTCAAGCAGATTTCCCTCCTATTCCAGAAAATGGGATGTTCAAAGACTATGTTTGTACTTAGGGAAAGATAACTTAGGGAAAGATAACAAAGTGTGCACTGTTTTCCTTTAGCAAGTATAAACATGAATTGATAGGAGAATTAGCTCTATGCCCTTGTTCATTATTTTAAATTACTTTTTGAAAGGCAAAAGAAAAGAAATAATTTCTTATATAATGTATTAATAATTGATGCATTCTGGACATTCTAGAAGCCAAATTCTGGAAATTCACAAGGCAAAATTTCTGTTCTGCCCAGATTTTTGGAAGTCTGCATATATACTTAGAGAAAAAAAATAGAAAAAGCAACATTATTTTCAAGTAAGACATTTTAATGGAACTTTAACAAATAACAATTTTCTTCCTTCTTTTAGACCTTCAGTACTTCCAACGTCACCAAGCTGTGCCCAGGAGCACGCTGTCTCTTTGCCTTCTATGGTGGTGAGACTGCCTACCACAAGTATCTCATCGTCTTTCAGATTTTCAATATTTTCATGTTCTTTTGGCTGGCCAATTTTGTCATTGCCTTGGGCCAAGTCACACTTGCTGGAGCCTTTGCATCATACTACTGGGCTTTTAAAAAACCTGATGATATGCCAGCATTTCCCCTCTTCTCCTCCTTTGGTCGAGCACTCAGGTAAAGGGACTGGGGTGCAGAGGAAAAAAGATCCATTTGCCTGGATATCAGCAATGTTTACCTTTTGGAGGAATAGGAAATTGTTATTAGGGACCACTAAGTTTACTAAAAAGATTGGTCTGAGCTTAGTATAAAATTCTTTGCAATTTGGATAAGATGAGATGGCAAAGTGTTCTTTGCTTTGTGGTTTGGAAAAGAGGCTGATTTCTGATATGCTAGTATTACAACTGAAATTGATATTAGGCTTATTCAAGCCAATTAGATTCCCTTGGATGAAAAGTGCTGCAGTTTTCTTTGTGAGAGCAGACTCAACACAGGTAGGTACATCACAGGTAGTTTCAAAAACTTCTGAAAGTTTGAAGAGGCTTCTACAAAAGAAATCTCCTACAAAGGCTTCCTACAAAGAAATCTTTTCTGGGCCTGGCAAGTACTGCTTCAGAAGACTCAGTCCTGTGTTCTTCAGCACATTAATTCCCATAGCCAGAAGAGACTCCAGTGAAGAAATACATTATCTTTTCTTTAAGAAAAAGTGTACAGGTGTGTTGCAGCCTTCACCAGTCCAATTTCTCTGCTGCTGTTTTCTCCCTGCAGGTATCACACAGGTTCACTGGCCTTTGGATCCCTGATTCTTGCCATTGTCCAGGTCATTCGAGTCATTCTGGAGTACTTGGATCATAAACTAAAAGGTATTGACCCTTTCTATTGACAAAATCTTTCAGGCATTTCTTTTGTAAACTTACCCAAAGGGATGGTGCTGTTGTGGTTTGTGGGGTGTTAGTTTTTTAAAATTTTTATTTTGATCTTTGTTGTGGCATTCTGTAGCAGCTTAAGACCTATAAGAATTTTGCATTGTAGGAGCATGGATGGATGGACGGACGGACGGACAGGCGGACAGACAGACAGACAGATAGATAGATAATCAGAGGAATATGTGACTCTTTCTAATGTGATAGAGAAAATAATAACAACTTTCTCCTGTTCTGTTTTGCAATCCATTAGCTTCTGAGAATATGTTTGCCAAATTCCTTTTGACCTGTTTCAAATGCTGCTTCTGGTGCCTGGAGAAGTTCATCAAGTTTTTGAATAGAAATGCATACATTATGGTGAGGAATTCAAGCATCTGTGACTTATTTAGGGCATTATTGCAGATTTCTAGATGCTCTGCACAGTAAGGGAAATGTTCTAAATACTTAGTGATATCTTTGGCAGAAGTTGCAAGTTTTCCTTTAAATTCTTTATTACTTGTTAAAACATTTAAAGTAGACTTGGCTGCCAAATGCACTCATCCTGATCATTTGTGTAGTGCATTTACTTGTCCTGATGATGCCATGCCAATGCTGTAGCAGTTATTCATCATTCTTAGTACTGGTTTCAGATGAAAATGCTAATTACCCATTCACATTTATTCTGTATTGACTGTTATTGTGAAGTTGATTGTGAATCATGAAGTTCTTGTGAATTTCAAGAACTGAATAAGGGTAGAGGCATCTGAAGGAATAAATTGGGGGCCTGATAGAGTAGTTGGAGCCCCTTGATGCCAGGGTTATTAAATAAAGATCTTTTTTTAAGCTTGCTGAGTTGGGGGGCTGGGACATGATGGGATAAAGGCTAACAAACAAGGGATCCAGGCGAATACAGTGTATTTTTCTTCTTATTCTCTTCCCTTCACATCCCCAAAAGTCATGTAAAAATTGTGTTTGTTTGTTTGTTTGTNTGTTTGTTTGTTTGTTTGTAACATTTATCATGGCACTGATACTTCCTTAATATCTGTATTTGCCCTTTTCTGGCTCTAAGTAATCATGTCTTTGTAAAAAAAATGTTCTTCAATAGACTTTTTTTCCCCCTTTGGCTATTTGTCCAGATTGCTATTTATGGTACCAATTTCTGCACTTCTGCCAGGAATGCCTTTTCCTTGCTCATGAGGAACATAATCAGGTGAGGGCCTGGAAGCTGCCTTTGGTTTTATTATTCTGTTTGGAAGAGCTTGGCAAGTTCTTTATTGTTAGATTTAATAGCTGAAAACTCCATGATAAACTGGTAGAAAGATTATCATTTAAATGTGCTGTGGGCATTCTGTATGGTAGTGCTCACCTTGTGGAACAAACTGGACTCCCAACTGGGAAAGAGTACAGAAATATGAATTCCTGTGTATATGAATGCACCCAAGTTTTCTTGATTGTCACTTGGCAGAATGAGATGGGTGACATATAAATATAATACATAAATAAATTGTATCATCTGCTCTAATTATGAAATATTTATATATTTTATTGGTTACATTGTATAGTTTACAGCAATTCTTATAAATCTAAACTTCATATTTTTAAAATGGAAAGCGGCATGAAAATGCTGTAAAAATTCATTCCTGCAAACAGAAATTTATTATGAAAAAATTATAAGGTGTGCTCAGTTTGAATCAGATGTTTGACCACATTAAAATGTTTGTTTTGTTTACCTATGATCAAAACCGGGGTCCCCAACCTGTGGGCTGCAGCCCACCACTGCTCTGCAGCCTATTCGCAACCGAGCCACGTGAGCACTCGGGGCCTCACTCATGCTAGCATCACAGGTGCTTGTGGCCCCACTTGCACTAGCATCTCTGACGCTCATGGGCCTACTTCTGCGAGCATCTCTGGTGATCACAACCCGACTCGTGTGAGCATTGCAGGCATTCGTGCCCATTCACACAAGCATCTCTGGTGCTCACGGCCCACTCTTGCGAGCAACAGGTACTCCACACATACCTGCCACACCTGCAAAACCATCCCCTCTTTCCCCCCTCCCCCCGGGCCACCAATTCAGAAAGGTTGGGGAACTCTGATCTAAAAGAAAAGGTTTCTTTCAATTGAGCTTGACTTCATGGTCCTTTTCTATTTCTTTTTTTAAAAAACAATTTTATTTGGGTTTTCACAAAACAAAAGAAAAATAAAACATCTCTTTTTAGTGAATAGCATGGTTCCAGGTTTTCACATCTCCATACAGATACAATCTCAGTTACATATTCCTCTTTCATCTTTCATATTCAGTTTCATATCTTATCACTACTTTATATATTCTTTATTAATTTTTCCCTCAAATACTCCCCTCAGGCTTATTTTATATCTTTCTCATTCATTTCTAAATCTATTACATATCCTTTTCAAAATTTTCATATCTTCATAATAATTATACTTTTATCTGTCCTGTTTACAATTTCATTACATATCCACATTTCAAACATTACAAAACAAGGTTTCCCCTATAGTTGCCAATTAGAGTGTGTCTTATAGTTAGTTCCCTTCCCATTAAACATTCTACTTTTAAATTATCCCATTAAACAATTATAACATTCATCACCTAATAGCTATATTATAACATAAATCCCTTTTTAATCAGATTCTGCATGGTATTTCTTCTTTAAATTACCTCTAAACAATTTTAAATTTCAATGAAAAACATAATAATAATTAATCAATTCAAATTCATCCTAGAAATTGTTATTAATCTCCTTATAGTCCTTCTAGTATACATTAATATATTCAACTACGTTTTATATATTTTCATATTTTATTTAATGTAACTGTTATCAGACATTCCATTGAATAACAATAAAAGTTTAATCTTCCATTTTAATTGCATATATTTTCCTGTTTTCTACATAATTTATTATTTCTAATATATTCATACAATCGCTTGTATGCAGAATCCTCTATCTTAATTATATTTGCCATTGTCTCTATGTCCATCAAACAAACTATTTCCTTTAATTCTTGTTTGTTTCTCATATTTCGTTATTTCCTGATTCTGTTTCTTGTAACTTCTTTTCCCTTTATTTTTCCCCCTTTTTTTCTCACGCCAATTTTTGTTCCCCTCCCTCATTAATGCTTCTTTCTGTAATCCATCCTTCTGGTCTTTCCTTGTATTTTGTTTATTTTTCACACTGTTCGTTTTTCTAATTACCTCCTCTAATCTCCAATTTTTAAGTCCCTTTTTCCCCTCTTTGAATTTCAAACCTCATTGTCCCAATTTTTTGTTAAATATGGCCTGTTCTTTATTCAAGTCTTCTTCCTCTGAAACTTTCTGCTGATCCTCATACTCTAAAAGCACCATTTCCAGAGATTGCAGAACAAAGCCAAACGATTCTCCTTTTTCTTGCAGCTATTCCTTCATGTTTTTTAATTCCATTTTCAGTTCCAGATAAAGTTCTGCCATCTTTCAACACTTCCCAGTACTTTTAGACAACCAAATTCTATAAAATTACTTCCCAGAATTAATTTCAATTGTACCCTCTAATAGTGCAATGTCCAAAGTTTCCAAAATCATCAAACAGTTCCAGAACAATTTCTTCTTTCTTTGTTACTAAGTTACAAGCTCCACTTGCACTTTCCGGGGGCTCTATTTTGATTGTAGCAAAGTTTCGTTTACTTCATTGTTCTTTAAAAATATTCTAAGAGTTCACATTAGTTTCTTTTAACATCAGGTGGCACTCTTTGATATGTCCAAGTTCCACCCTCTTTTTCCTTCCTCCGCTTTTTCTCCTTTTCTGGCTTTTAAGTTTCAAAGACTCCTTATTTTCCCTTTGACACTTTCAATTTCAGCTTTAAATTTGCCTATTTGGTGTCAAGATCATTTTCACTAATTTCTTCTTCTAATTTTTCTCTCAAAGTTCAAAGCCACTTCCAGCTGTAAAATCTTTTTTTCCCCTCTTCTTTACCACTGCTTTAAAACTCTTTTTCAAAAGTTCTTAAATATTTTAGTTCCAGGGTATCTTGTATTCAGATGTTAATTCTGCTTAGCCCGGTCACCCAAGCTGTCCTCTTCTCTGCTCCTGCACAAACTTGTCCAGTCAGATCTTCCTCTTTGGGGTGGCCATTTTGACCACCACTGCAACTGCCTTCGGAGAAGAGTTTTATGCCTAGCCAAGGAGGGGAGATGCGGCTCCCCTCAACCCAGCTGGCAATCTCCTCCTTCTTCGCCACCTCTACGGGGTGGCTTCGGCCCCAAATCAAGTAGATCGGAGCCCTCCAGCAGCGAGCACAAACCAAAACCACAGACAATCATGGATTTTGGTCTGTCATCGAGGGAGCCTAACCGGAAGCAGTCCTTTTCTATTTCTAATAGTATGGAATTTTTCTATCTGGAATTTTCAGGTAGTCTCCCATCATCTGCCTGAGTTCTGCTGATGCATGATATAAAGTAGGCATTGCTGTAACATTCTCAATTATATTTCTATAGCAATTCTATACAGTTAGTCCTTGACTCATAACAATTCATTTAGTGACCATTTGAAGTTACAAGGGCATTGAAAAAAGTGACATAACCATTTTTCACACTTAACCACCATTGCAGTATTCTCATAGTCACATGATCAAAATTTGGATGGTTGCAACTATGGTTGCAGTGTCTGAGGCCATGGGATCACTTTTTGTGACCTTCTGACAAACAGAGTCAGTGGGGTAGCCAAATTTGCTTTACAACCATGTTACTAATTTAACAACCACAGTGATTCACTTGACAACTATGCCAAAAAAGTTTGCACAATAGGGCAAAACTCACACAAGTCTTGCTTAGCAATGGAAATTGTGATCAAGGACTGTCTGTAACTGTAATTGTTTCCTCTTTGTATTCAGAGTGGCTGTTTTGGATAAAGTCACCGATTTCCTGTTTTTCCTTGGAAAAATCCTAATTGTGGGAAGTGTTGGTAAGACATTTATGATATTTTGGGTTTTCTCTCAAGTTTGGTCACTCATTGGTCTTCTTTTTGGTGTTTCCATGCAGATTTCATTTAGGTTTTAGCATTTGCATTTGAATGAAATTGTATATGCAGTAAAGAATATATTTCAAGCAGGGATCAAAGCCTTTTTTTTTGCATAACAGGAATGGAACTCTAATATAGCTAGAGGTAAAGCTGTTTCTTTTCCTAAGTATGATTTCTGTACCTTTCTATGTTTTGCTCTACTTCTATCCTACCTTTGTTCTTCCAAAAATTTCCACTTGCAAGTCACTAGCCTCAAATTTTAAGGTATCAAGAGTTGTAACCCAGTATATGTAGAGGACATAAAGCTAGGGAAGACTTTTTCGACCTCTCTTGCATGTTATATCATTTTCATAATATGTAGAAACAAGTACAAGATCTAAACCCCATTTGTGAGGGGGAAAGAAATCTGTTGAAATATGTATGGGTCAAAGTCAAACTCATTTGTAAAAATGATGGGATTTCCAAATTGGAACTAAAGATATAGAGAAAAATGTGAAATTTAATTATTTTCATTTCTTTTTAGGTATCCTTGCTTTCTTTTTTTTCACCCAGAGAATAAAACTGATTCAAGACACAGCACCAACTCTCAATTATTACTGGGTCCCCATTCTGGTTAGTATTTTGAAAAATATGGATATATTTTTTTCTCCAATTCCAGCTGTATTGCTTGGCAGCTGTTTTCTGTTTGTTTAATCTACTTTTACAGCATTGAAGTCCACCTTGATAGTTGTGTTGCTTGGGAGGGAGGGTTGAGAAAGTGTCAGCACTACTTTACTGAAATATAATATGTATTCTATATTAATCATTGATTATATTTAATTTCCATATTACTTCAAGGGAAAAAGTACATAGGTTTTATGTTACCCATGTTATCCTAGCTGTGAGTTAGTTAATTCATACATTTGCACTAAGCTAAAATGTGGTTGGCATAGGGTGTTTGTAGTCTAATGAGCTTATCCGTTGCAGTTTATAAACCATGGTTTAATCTGTTGTGTCAATCCAACTAACTGGTTCCTTCAACCATATTAAAACTAACCTTGACTTTGAATGATCCATGAACAATATGTGCAATTTGCATGTAGTTCTCAAATGCTTGGAAGATAGTACTGATTTCCACCAGACCCAATTCATATTTATTTATTTATTTATTTATTAAATTTGCTTTCCGCCCATCTCACCACAAGGTATCCCTAGGTAGTTTATAATGCTAAAAAGAATTAAACTATGTAAATAATGACAATAAAATACTATAAAATACCAATTATGAGCTCTAATTAAAAGATGGGAAGGGAAGAAGTAGGATACGTGGTGGTGGGGAACTTGTTGCTGCATCTATCAACCACATCCAATATGATGCTCCCCCATTGGAACCCCAAGCCAGCTGATAGAGCCAGGTCTTCAAGCTCTTGTGGAAGGTCAGAAGAGTGGGAGCTCACTTGCTCCCTGGGGCAAGATATTCCAAAGGGCAGGAGCGATAGCAGAGAAGGCTCTTCTCCTAGATCCAGCCAGATGCCAATCCCTGACTGATGGGACCTTCAGTGTGTGGCACAGGTGGGGTGGGCCAATCCCATTGAGATGAGATGTTCCTCAAGTAACCTGGATCCATGCCATGAAGGGCTTTAAAGGTGATAACCAACACTTTGAATTGCACCTGCAAGCAAACTGGTAGCCAGTGCAGCTTGCAGTATAGTGGTGGAGGCCCCAAAAGTTGCCCACACTGTCTCACTCTGTACCAGCTCTATCTTCCAAATGCTCTTCAAGGGTAGGTAGCCCCATGTTGAAATAGTCCAAATGTTGAAATAGTCCAAATACGTGGTAACTAGAGCTTTTTTTTAAATTAAATTTTTTATTTTATTTTATACAAACATTCCATCTTTCATTTAAACAGTGTATCATCTGGGTACAAATACCTTGTGCAATAACCATTACAATTAATATATATTCATTACTATTACATCAGTACTCTATTCTTACTTCATACTACTTACTTCATACTACTACACATAATGTATCTAATTATGATAACAATTCTTAGCATATTTAATTCTTATTCACATATTTACTATTTTTCATTGAACTTCTTAAATTTTCTGATTTCCATTTTTATTCTCCAGCCATTGATAAAACAATTCCCATACCATATAATATTCAGTTTGTTCCTTTTCTTTAACTGCAAGTGTTAGCCTGTTCATTTCTGTACATTCTAATATTTTCCTGATCACATTGTCATCTGTTAGAATCTTTTCACTTTTCCAATTTTGTGCAAATACAATTCTAGCTGCAGTCAATACATGAATTATTAAGTATAGCTTTTCTTTACTCTATATTTCAGGTATAATCAGAAATATTTCTGGTTTTAAATCAATATGTTGCTGTATCATCTTTTCTAACCATGTGTGTATTTTTGTCCAATATCTTTTAGCTTCTACGCATGACTACCACATATGGTAATATGTTCCTGGTGTCTGATGACATTTCCAGCATTTAGCTGATTTATCTTTAAACATCCTTGCCAGTCTTGCCGGCACGAAGTGCCATCTATAGAACATCTTATACAGATTTTCTTTATAAGCAGTTGACATTGTCAATTTATAATTTCTCTCCCACAGTTTCTGCCGTTCTATGGTATAACCAAATTTTTTTGCCCATGCTATCATTGTCTCTTTCACCTGTTCTTCTTCCATTTTGATTCCCAATAGATTACTATACAATTTTTGTCAGTTTTTCTTCTGTTCTTGTTAATATCTCATCCAGTTCTGTCAATTCTTTACCAAAACCATCTAGTTTAGCATCTTTTTCATATCTAGACTGTATTTGCATATATGAATACCAAACCATATCAATCCCTTGTTCATTTAATTCTTGTTTAGTTTTGAGCTCACCCTTTTCATTCAAAATATCTTTATATCTAAGAATATTTCCCATATTGATAATATTTGGATGAATAAGTGCTTCCATTGTCAAAAGCCAGACTGGTATCTTTAAGTAGTTTGTTCTCTAATTTTCTCCCATGCTAATAATAATGCATTTCTTATATAATGCCTTTGAAAGTAACCATGTATCTTATTTTTCCCATACCATAAAAAGGCATGCCAACCCAATTGTAAATCATGCCCCTCCAGAGTCAATAACCTTGTATTCCTCAGTACAATCCATTCTTTCATCCATGTTAAGCCTATAATACAATTCCCAGTTAGGTAATCCAAACCCTCCTCTCGTTCTAGCATCCTGTAACATTTTTAAGTTGATTCTTGCTTTTTTCCCCTTGCCAAATGTATTTTAGTACATTTGGTATATTTAGTATTTTGTTAAGGTCTTCAAAGTATTTTTTTCTCCAATTTTATCAGGATTGTTTGAAATAAATATAATAATCTCGGCAGTATATTCATTCATCCCTATTAACAATAACTGCAAATTTTTCCATTTTTCCAAATCCATCTTAATTTGTTGTTTCAATTTGTAATAATTATCTTCCTTAAGTGTCACATACCTTGCTGTTAACTGAATCCCTAGATATTTCACTTTCTTAGTTATCTGAATATCTAATCTTCTCATTAACTCTTTTTTTTGCTTCTCTGTAACATTTTTCACTAAAATCTTAGGTTTTTTCTCTGTTTATTTTTAATCCTGCCATCGTCATACTCTTCTATTTTTTCTATTCTTAGGTCCTGTTTCTAATGGATCTTCTAAAATAAAAACTAAATCATCAACAAATGCCTGTAACTTACATTTTTCCTGTTTTATTTCCATACCTTTTATCTCATTATCTTGTCTAGTGTTTCTGTTTAGTACTTCTAATGTCAATACAAATAGTAGTGGTGATAAGGGGCATCCTTGTCTTGTTCCCTTCTCAATATTAATCTTTTCATTCAGGTCCCCATTTAGCATCACTTTTGCAGTTTGTTTATAATATATTTCCTTAATCATCATAATAAATCTCTCCTCAAAGTTCATTCCCTTCAATTATGTGCTAACATAAATTGCCAGTTCACATTGTCAAATGCCTTCTGTGCACCTAAAAAGATCAACACCATTTACTTCTCTGGATGTGCTTCATAGTATTCCAAGGAGTTCAGGATTGTTCTCATATTGTCTTTTATTTGCCTCTTAGGTAAAAAGCCATTTTGATCTCAATGTATAAAAAAATGTATGAATGTATGGTTTAAAAATCTCTTTAGTCTTTCTGCAATTATAGAAGCAAATATTTTATAATCCGCATTCAGTAAAGATATCGGTCTATAATTTTTTATCCGTTGCAGGTCTGCCTCTCCCTTCGGTATAAGAGTAATATATGCTCCATCCAAGAATTTTATACTTTTGTTTCTATCAATAGTTCATTAAATAACATTGGGACGCTTAAAGAGTCCTGTAAAGTTTTATATAATTCTGCTGGTAGACCATCAGGACTGGGTGTTTTGCTTGTTTTTTTTGTCTTTTAATTTCTTCTGCTAATTCCATCATTGTTATTCTTTGTTCTAATGTTGCTTTAATTGTCTCTGGTGCTGTAGGTAAATCTGCTTTTTCTATATATCATTTTATTTTTTCTTCTGAGATTTCCTCTTGCTTATATAGTTTTTTGTAATAATTTTGGATTATTTTCTTTTTGTCCTCGTTCCGATAATAAACAGTCCCTTCATCATCTATTAGTTGATGAATCAATTTTTTCTCTTTCTCCTTTTTCAGTCTGTATGCCAGCCATCTTCCTGGTTTATTTGCATTTTTCAAAAAAGTTTTGTTTGGATCTTTTAATTTTTTGTGCTAATTCTTCTTTATCTATTAAGTTCAATTCATTTTTTAAGTCCCTTTGATTTTTTATATTCTTTTTTGTGGATTGTTTTGTAATTCCTTCTCTAGCCTTTTATATTCCTCTTCAAGATTCTTTTGAGTTTGTGTTTTCTTTTTGTTTCTCTTTCCCATATATGTTATACTTAGTCCTTTAATATATCTCTTTGCAGTATCCCAAACATTTTGCCATGAAGTTCTTTCTTCTTTTCTATTCCCTTTAAAGAAAATATCCATTTCTTTTTGAAAAATTTGAAAAAATTCCTTTTCTTTCAATATTAATGCATTCAGTGTCCATTTGGCTTCTTTTTTTGTCCCCTCCATACAACTTTTTTCACATTGTGGTCTGCACAGGTACTTGTTTNTAGAATGTATATTGATTTTTCTCAGTGTGTGTTTCTCACCAAGCATCTTGAATACCTAATTCTTTTGACATTTAAAAAAAAGTCTTTGGGAGTGTTTTCCTAGCTTTTTTATTTGTCTTTCTAGTTTTGTAATCCAGTTCCGCATCCACTATTGCATTAAAGTCTCCTATTATTTTTTTATGAAGTTTATCATAAAAGTCCTCTTGATTATTATTTGGGGCATATATTGCAACTACAAGTGTTTGTTTTTAATTCATTATTATTTACATCATCAAAACCCTCCCTTTCTCATCTGCATGAATTGGTTTTGCCTTTATTGTCTCTTTAATATAAAGCGCTACCCCCTTTTATTCTGTTGTGAGAGGGAGGTATATAGCTTCCCAATTTTAGAATATTTTAGAATAGTACTTCATTGTATTGCTTTTTGATGTGGACTTCTTGTAGGCAAATTATATCCAATTTTAACTTCTCTAGTTTATTAAAAATCCTTTTCCTTTTTATTGCCAAATTCAGTCCATTTATATTAATTGATATTAACTTTATATCCCATGACTTTATTTACAAATAGGTTTTGTTGCTCTGGTCGCTCTTATCTCTCTTGCTTCTTTGGCTTTTTCTCCTTCTCTTATTGCTATTACCTCCCAATCTCTTTCCTCCTCTCTTTGTTGCTTATCTCTCTCTCCTATATACTCCTTTTGATGTCTAATTTCTCTTTTCTCTCTCATTCTCTCTTCTTCCTGTGATCTGAAATAATGATCATAGAATTGTTCTGCCTTCTCTATTGAATCTAGTCTGTGTCTTTGCTCTTGTCAGGTCACCAATATTCCCACTGGAGTCATCCATCTAAAATTCACTCCCTTTTCGATTAAACGCTTTGTCAAAAACTGATATTCCTTCCTTAAATCTTGAACTCTTCTCAGAATTTGTTTTAGAACTGTTATTTCTTTTCCTTTATATTTCAAGGGATCATCTCTTGCTCTCTGCAGGATCTCTGTTTTTGTTGCTTTCTTAGTAAATCTTACATGGACCTCCCTGGACAATCTATTTCTCATTGCGTATCTAGTGTGCACTCTGAATATTTCGTCAATTTCAGCCATATTTTTTTCTTTGGGCACCTCCAAGGCTCCTGCTAACATTTCTGCCATTATCTCCACTAATTTTTCCTCATTTCTTCTTCCATGTTCTGAAATCTCAAGTAATAGCCTGCCTGGTCCATTTCTAACAAATTATTGTTCTTTCTTTATTTTGATCTGCCAATGTAAGTCTATATCAAGCTCTCCCACTCTTTTTTATGTTAAATCTGATTTCTCTTCTACTTTTTGTACACACTCTTCATTTTTTGCCAATATTTGTTGGAAATTCTCTATTTTTTCTTCTTCTACTTTCCCTACTTTGTCTTCCACTTTCCCCATCTTCTCATTTACTTTCCCTATTCTTTCCTTCAAATCCTCATGGAGAGCTTGAATCATATTTTTCATTTTGGCCTGTATCAAATTATCCTTTTCTTGCTGAAACAAAACATCCAAAGTTCTCTGCCCAGCAAGGCTGGAAGTGGTAGAGGATGAAGCTGAGGATGGTGCAAAAGTTGTTTTCTTCATTTTAAAATGTTTTAATTTTTATAATCCACCAAAGATAAAAAATTTGATCAGTTAATAATCCAAGGAAAAATAAAAATGTCAATTTATAATCCAAACCCAGATTTTCTTTTCTTCAGGTTTTTGTAACCTTAATCCAAATTATCAGTAGAGAGAGAATGTACCAAGTAGCAAATTATAATTCAAATTGGCCCACCAAGCCTACAAGTTCAACCATCAATTATATGTCCACAAAGAGAGTTCACAGAGCAGGCTGAAACACACACACACACACACACACACACACACACACACACGGGAGGGGGGTAGAAGCAATCTAAGAGAAAGGGAAATCTTTCACCGTTCAGTTTTTAGTTGCCTTGTCTAGTTTATTTCCATTTAAATTCCAAGAGCTACACTGTTTAAAATAAAAAGTTTTCAGTGTTCCACTCTTTATCTTGGTTCTTCAGTCAAAATAACCTCTTCATCATTTCCTTCCAAGGCAACCAAGGTCATATATTCCCCCCTTTTCTCTTCTGTCTTGTAGTTTTCACTCTGACCTGTATATGGGACTGTTGCTCTGCTTTTCTCTTTTCTTCTTCTTAAACTGTCTCAATGTGGATTATAAAATGTTATCCAATCCGGTTTTCTGTAAATATGCTCCTTCAGGAAGTCCATTTAATTAGTTTCACTTTCAAGATGGCTCTTAATGCTTTCCTCACCACTTTTCTTCCAGAGTTGGAATAGAAGGAAGAACCAATTCCACCTCTTTCTTTGGGTCTCACTTTCAGCCCACTATTACCCAGGGGGCTCTTTCTTCCAGCAAAATTAAAAGTTCAATATTGAAGATTTCTCACTCGGATCGATCACATCTTCTCTTAGTCTTCTTTCTTCTTCCGGTGGCTGTCCCAGCTTCGAAGCAGCTCGCAATGGCCGCTTTCCCCTGCTGTCAGTTTAGAGAGCTTTCTCTGGATTGATCAGGGCTCCCTGAGATTAGCGGAGTGCGCTCTCTTTGATTATTGCCCCTCCGAAGCGATTTAGGTCCAATTGGACCACCCAGCAGCCAGGATATCGCTGTGACATCAGCCCCACCCTCCCTCATCAAACACAACCCTGATGCAGCCCTCAATAAGTCAAGTTTGACACACCTGTCATAAAGTATGATCTGGTGGCAACTAGGTTATCTTGGATATGTATGAAAGTATGAATTCATAAATTGGTGATAGTTGCATGGAA
Source organism: Ophiophagus hannah (assembly GCA_000516915.1). NCBI lineage: Eukaryota > Metazoa > Chordata > Lepidosauria > Squamata > Elapidae > Ophiophagus > Ophiophagus hannah. Next base: position 19,981 of record AZIM01002671.1, read on the forward strand.
ATAATAGAACTGGATATGACTTTGGAAAAAATGTGCAAAGTTTGAACAAATATGATCCACAGGAGGAAAATATAGTTACTGCTCACGTAATGATTGAAAGCAACTTTTGTTAGGGAAAAACATGTGAACATGCCTGACATACAATGAATCACCTGCAATTCTTAAGCATGACATCATATAACCACAATTTGTGAGTTTGTGTCAGCTTTCCATTGACTTCCTTTGTTGGAAGCCAACTGTGAAGGCGACAAATAATTATCATGTAACATGGGAACCTATGACCATTTTAAATGTATATTGATTGGCAAGGGCCCAAATTGTGAGAACAATCAACCAATAGAACAGCTTGCCCTTGGAAGTTGTGGGAGCATCAT
>AZIM01002671.1:52916-63727 GCA_000516915.1 Ophiophagus hannah
ATGACCACCCCAGTCACATGGCCACCAAGCCACGCCCACCCAGTCATGTGACCCTAAGCCATGCCCACCAAATAAGCCACGCCCGCAGAACCAGTAGTAAAAAACTTTGAATCCCACCACTGATAATAATACATTATAATAGATAACATTGTTTGAATTATACGGTTTAAAGAGATTCTCATTTCAGGCACTGTAAAGAGAGCTTATTGAAAGATGTTCAGACATATTTTAAGGTAGTGTTGTTGTTTTTATTGGAATTATATCAAGCTATAAGTATTGAATCACAGTAGAATGTCTTCCCCTATTTGCACTCAAATATATTTCCAACTGTCTGTTATCTATGGAATTATAATAATATAGTATGTTTATATATTGACTAGTGTATTTATGGTAGTTATTTTGAAAAGAAATATCTAGATCCTAAATTCTGAATAAGTTTTGGGATTTCCAATTCAAAATCATGAGTTCTGAGACATCTTGTCAATAAATTACTTTGTTTCCATTTGTTGAGACCTTTAGAACACTAAAACTCAGTAGAATTATATGAGAGATTGCAATTCATTGGTTTGTTTGCATTTAATCCTAAACTAGATCTAATTGATGGCTATTATATCAAAAATTGATGATGTTTATTTTTCTCCAAGGTAAATTCAGCAAAGAGCAGAAAATGACAGAGTAACTATTTCTACAGGACCAGTTACTTTTCTCCAAAAAGATAAATCTTATCCATTATGTCCTATTATTGGTTATGAGAATTTGTTCATTATCTTGGAGTTGTTTCGGGGGATATGGGTCAGGGAAAGAGCTAATACACCTATATCTCATTTGCTGCATGATAATAGCTGCAGTGCCCTCTTTGTTATATGTGCAAATATGACTTGGTTTTCTTCCCATGGATATACCCCTGATGATATAAATTAAGAGATTGGGTAGACATGGGGTTGTGACATTAAGTCCAGATACATAAGTGAAGTCTCCTACCCAAGATACCAGTAGTTTTACAGTTTAAAGATTATAGTTTATGTCTAAACTACTATTGTTTCCTCTTCTTAATTATACTTCTTTTTAAAAATATCTTGACTAGAAGTGTATTTTCATGTTATCATATTTTAAATTCAAAAGAAGAAAATGTTATTGAATATGTCAATTAACAGAATAAAATACAGTGCATTTAGAACATATTTAGATCTTCAGGCCTCCATAATTCTCAAATGGAAGAAATTTGGCACAACCAGGACTCTTCCAAAAGCTGGTCGCCTGGTGAAACTGAGCAATCAGTGGAGAATGGCCTTAGTAAGAGAGATGACCACAAACCTGATGATCACTGACTGAGCACCAGAGATCCTGTGTGGAGAAGGAACAGTTCCAGAAGCCCTCCACTTATATAGACTTTATGGCAGAGTGGCTAGACAGAAGCCTCTCCTCAATGCAAAACACATGAAAGTCTGCTTGGAGTTTTCAAAAAAGTGTCTGAAAGACTCACAGACTGTGAGGAACAAGATTCTCTGATCTGATGAAACCAGGATCAAACTGTTTGGCCTCGATTCTAAACATTACAGGGATATGTATGAAAGAAACCAGGCACCAATACCATCCCAACAGTGAAGCATAGTGGTGGTAGCATCATGCTGTGGGGATGTTTTTTAGCAGCAGGAACTGGGAGACTAGTCAGGGTTGAGGGAAAGCTGAATGGAGCAAAGTACAGAGATAACCTCAATGAAAACCTGTTTCACAGTGCTCAGGATCTCAGACTAGGCTGAAGGTTCACTTTCTAACATGACAACGATTCTAAGAATGCAGCCCAGATAACAGAGAAGTGGCTTAGGGACAATTCTGTGAATGTCCTAGAGCCGTGAAGGTGAACCTATGCCATGCGTGCCGGAAGTGGCACGCAAAGCCATTTTCCCCAGCACGCGAGAGCTCACCCAGAAGAGCCCCACTGCACATGCACATGTGCCGCCACCTGACAGCTGATTGTCGGGTATCTGGCATGCATATGCAGGGGGTAGGGGTACACAGGAGACATGCGCACATGCACAGAGATGCGCAGCACACACTGGGGGCTGTAAGCACATGTGCAGAGATGTGCGACATGCGGAAGTATCGCATGCGCATGTGCAAATGTATGGTGCACGGGAGTGATCACGCATGCACTGCGACCCGCAGTGGGGTGATTGCACATGCATGTGCAGATGCGCGGCGCACAACAAGGGGAATCTCATGCGCAGACGTGCAGCAAGGGGAATCTGCGCACAGGCACAGGTGCGTGGCACGTGGCAAGGGGAATCGCGCACAGGTGCAGATTCGCGGTGCGGCAAGTGGATCACGCGCACAGGCGCATATGCACAGCATGCTACTAGGGGATCGTGCGTGCAGGCGCAGGGGTTGGGGGGCCCAGCACACACTGCCTTCTGGGTGCTGGCACGGGAGTGCGAGTGCATGAGCGTGCACGCACAATTATTGGCACGGGAGCTGAAAAATGTTTGCCACCACTGTCCAGCCAGAGCCCTGACTTGAACCCTATTGAAATCTCTGGAGAGACCTGGAAATGGCTATCCACTGACAGTTGCCATCCACCCTGACTGAGCTTGAGAGGATTTGCAAGGAAGAATGGCTGAAGATCTCCTAATCCAGGTGTGCAAAGCTTCTTGTATCCAAAAAGACTAAAAGCTATAATTGCTACCAAAAATGCTTCAACAAACTATGGAGTGAAGGGTCTGAATATTTATGCCAGTGTGCTGTTTTGAGTTTTTCTTTTTAATAAATTTACAGACATTTCTAAAATTCTATTTTCATTTGTCATTATGGGGTACTGAGTGTAGATTCAGGAGAAAAAAAATGAATTTCAACAACTGTAGAATCAGGCTGCAGCATAACTAAATTGACAAAAGTGAAGAGGGTCTGAATACTTTCTGAATGCACTGATACAAACTGATACAAAAATGCAAACAGATACAAAGAAAACACAATTTATAAACCACCACCTTTCAGTTAATTCTAATCTGATCTAAGTATTCTCTTTGAGATGGCCTTTGAAAGGAAGAGCATTGTTGAAGGAAAAAGAGAATTTACCAGGTGCAGTAAAGGAGGCAGTTCTCTCAAAGGGACTGCCATTTTTGCGCTCATATTTTCTTTTTCATTGAATTGTTTTCTCAGTCTTTTCTCTCACTTCTGATTGTGGTGGTAGATACTGGATAAACTCTGACTGCTGGCACCTAGCAAGAAAATCTTCTATGCTGTTGCTCCCACCCTGTATAATATTCTCTAGAGGTGAAGCAGGCCCCCATTCTTTTGGCCTGCTGAAAAGAAGTTTTGAAAACCCAAAGAATCATGCAGCTGTGAGGCTGTTGGGATAGCTCTCCGTTTGTATTTTTAAATACTTTTTAGCGAGGTTTGATTATTCTTGCTTTCTTTGAAACATTTTAATTTCAAATATTAATTCTAACATTTTAATTTTACATACAGTTTTTATATTTTGATGTTTTATTATATACATCCCAGAGTCCCTCCTTGATGCAGATGGTTCAGAAATGTGATAAATGAATAAAATTAAAATATTCTACCATAGAAGATGACTAGCAGAAATTTTTTTATGCAAGTTCTGATATTTTAGAACAGGGATGGCGTCACATCTTCATGTGATGTATCATGGCGTCACATCTTCATGTGATGTATCATGATGTTTTCCCCCTTCACTAAACCAGGGGTGGGCATGGCCAGCATGTGATGCATTTGGCCCATGGGCCACAGGTTTGACACCCTTGCTTCAGAAGGCAAGCAAATGTATGAATTGGTTGAAATTAAAAATTTAAACTTGGATAGTAAATAATGGCTGAGAACAAGAGTCTATACTTGTATTTATTTAAAACATATCTGCCCTACCCCAATTCAGAATATCTTCATAATAATAACAACAACAGACAATTCTTACATTTAGACTTGCTGCCTAAAAAAGCATGACACAGAAGAAACTGGGATGAAAAGAGAAAGGGAAAAGGGATAAGGCAAACATCTCTGTAATTGCTAATAGTGTACATCTATTTGATGGCACATTATCAGTTATAGCTGTGTTGGCTAGTTATGAAATGTTCAGAGAAGCCATAATGTCAGATTACCCTCCCCCAGTCCCCTCTCCACTGCTGCTTCCACTCCCTTTGTTTTGCCTTCTCTCCCCTTAGGGAGCAGTTTGACCTGGTTGGCCTGTGTAAGAAGGAAACTTGTGTTGGAGACAGTAATAGAGAAGAAAGATTGTACATCCATAAAATCTATTGCCATCACTAATTATAGCTTGAGGAAGCACCTTACTTGTTCAGAGGGAAGTGAACAGGAGACATTTTGCATTATTTAATTTCAATTTTCAATGTAATTTATCAACAGTATGCAATTGTGAATAGAAATATTTCTGAAAGATTAGCATGTCATGAAGCAATGTGCCCACTGGATGTCACTCTTGTGATCTAATTATGTTAACACTGTTTAAAAATCAACTATTCAAAATTGATTTTTCCTAAAAAAAAGAGCGTAAAGACAGCTTGATTTTCTAAACAATACACAAATATATATTTATAGTTTGAAATACATTTTCAGCAAATACACCTTTCCCCTATTTTATTATCATTATTAGGATGTTGAATAACTATATTCTTCTGTAAGTGAACAACAGCAGTTTTAGTGGTGTGAAATTTTATAGGGTGACTATTAAGCATTTGAGTTTGAAAATTTCATTTTTGGTGTTTACAAGAAATCAGTTTTTTTCACAAAATAATTGGATTTTCTTTTTTTAATTACCTGTCAAAATTATGAGGGAATTTATGAGTGAATACTTCTAATACAGAAGGAACAACCAAGATACAAATTGGCCTATATATCTCTAGAAATTATCATGTTTTATTTTAAGTCTAGTTATTAGATTTTTTTTCCAGCATTCCCTAATAAACTCCTGTTGCCATCATTCATGTCCCTTCGTTTTCTTTTTAGAAACAGTGAGATTGATTGTCTTTTTCTTTTTGACTGTACAAGTGAGAATTAAAGATTACTCTGATCAATCAATTTTTTTTATGAAAAACCTTGTATTGAACAGTATTTTAGGATGATGGGATGAGCGGCATGATGGCCTAGTGATGAAGAAGCTCATCTCCCATTTGGAAGGTCAGAGTTCAGTCCAAGTCGTTGCACATATTTCTTTCCTAGGGTGCAAAGAAAAAATATCTGCTGCGAACTCTGCATAGCATCATTACAGGCATCTGGCCAGAAAATACTCAGTTTCATTTAGTTGCCCCAACTCTACCCAAATTAAAAGATTACAGGTTGGAAAAGGGAGTTTTATTGTAGGAGGACGTGAAGAGACAGATGATTTGTGATTACCAATATAGATTCTTAAAAGATCTATATGCTGAAGTATGTTTTTTGGCGTCTTTGAACAGTAACAGCTCCTTCTTCTGATCCTAGTTTTTAACTATGAGGTCAATGTAATATTTATATTAGTCTACTAAAGTTATTTACTAGAAGGAGATGCAGAGGTGCTGCTCTCTTTGTATCTCCATTCACTATTTTTTAATATTTAAAAATGGGCCAGTGATTCTTTCTGCTGAAACATTGGAAATATGGGTAAGGAATCTTATTTAACCTACATCTTCTATCCTGCACCATTGCTTGCCCTAACTGAGGTGCTAAAAACCATTCAGTGGTATATGGAGAATCATTGATTTCTCTTTCCCTTCCTTTTTTGACAGATTTGAGAGGAAATGTAGGTTGCATTTTCTGATGGTAATTTTTAAAGCACATTTAAAACTTTTGCTTCCTTTGCTTCACTCCATTTAAAGAATCAGTCTTGAAATTTTAAAGATGGAATGTCCTTGTTTTGCAGATGCTACTAAAATACAGATGTTAACATGGATTTGTATGGGGGAGGGGCTCGACTATGTGGCATAGTTAATCATAGAATAGCTGCTGATTGTGTTTAGAAGCTGCGTGAGACAGCCATAGGAAGCTTGTGTGTATATTCACTCATATTAGCCTTCAGCAATTATTTAACAAACTCTGCAGAAGTACTCTATTATATTCACAGGTTTTTTAATGCTTTAGTAGGCAATGGGTGTGAGGTCTTGCTTAGAATGTCTTGAAACTGAATGCATTACAATTTCAATTTTCTGCTGACATTGTAATAAATGACATCTATGGAAAAAAAAAGTAGAAGGACTAAGTTTTACTGAGAAGCTCATTCCTGATTAAGCTCTTACAATTGACATTAAAAACCAAGGGTGTCAAACTCGATTTCATTGAGGGCTGCATCAGTGTTGTGTTTAACCTCAGAGAGTCTGTGTGTGTGGCCAGCTCGATGTCCATTTTTGGCTGTGACGGCCTCCTTCTGCTTCTGCCAGTGAAAACTGAGCTCAGGGAGGCTGCGCATGGTTCCCCCGAGCTCTGTTTTCAAACACGATAGCCTTCTGCAGCTCTCTGCCACAAAAAAACGGAGCTTGGGGTTGCTATGCACAGCTCTCCTGAGCTCCGTTTTCGCTGGCAGAGGCACCGCAGGCTGGTCCTTTGTTGTTTCCAGGGTGGCCCTGTGGGCCAAATCTAAGCACTCCATGGGCTGGATCTGGCCTGCAGGCCTTGAGTTTGACCTCTGTTCTGAACTAAACAGATGGTATTTTAAAAACTAACATCAGTATTCTTTGAACATCATTGATTGCTAGTCAGCTTCTGAGTACAATTCAAGATACTAATTGTGATACTTAAAGCCTTCATGGTTTAGGATTGGATTACTTGAGGAATTGCCTCTCCCCAGTTTTTTCTACCTGTTTAATTCAGGCAGTCAGGAGATGCATGATTGGGTTCTATTGGCCAAAGAATGGCAAAATCTAGAAAACATACCTTTTCTGCTGTAATATCCACTTTATGCAACTTTTTCCCTGCAGAGATCAGGATAGCCTCAACTCTACTGTATCTTTAAGTCCTTAAAGACCTGATTCTGAATAGAGGCAGGAACCTGCTTCTTGGCTATAACAGTAGGTTATTGTTTCTTGGCTGTGGGTATTTTTAATTTTTATGTTTGTCATTGTATTTATTTTAGTTCTGTTCACTGCCCAAAGTCCACTTACTGAGATAAGCAGCCATATAAATTGGATGGATGGATGAATGGATGGCTCAATTAATAATAAACAAACAAACACATTCTCCTTTGAGTCAAGTTTGATAGCTGATGAATTCATGAGCCATTCATGTATTTTCTTGTGAAGAGTTTGCTAATGTCTTCTTGCAAGGTATCTTTGAATTTCCAGACTAGCCTGCTGGTCCTGGCATTTGGTGGCCATCTCCTGTCCAAGTACAAACCTGGTCTGATCCTGTTTTGCTTCTGAGCTCACTCAAGATCAGGTAAACATTGCCACTTGCTGAAGTCCTTCAAGTTGAATTTAGGATACTTAATTCCTTATATTCTGCCAAGGGATTTTTATCTTTGTAAACTGAAACTATATGAGATAGCTTAAATGTCCTAAACCAGGGGTGTCAAACTCAAGACATGGGGGCCGGATCTGGCCCACAGGGTACTTAGATCTGGCCCATGGGGCCGCCCTGGAAACAGCAAAGGACCAGCCTGCGGTGCCTCTACCAGAGAAAATGGAGCTCAGGAGAGCTGCGTACAGCACCCCTGGGTTTTTTTGCCTCTGCCAGCAAAAATGGAGCTCGGGAAGGCTGCGTGTGGCCCTCCTGAACTCCATTTTCACTGGCAGAGGTTTGCAGGAGGCCGTTGCAGCTGAAAACGGAGCTCAGCAGTGCGTTTTCTCTGGCAGAGCACTCAGGCCACCACAGATGCCCCCGACACAAATGATGTCAAGCTGGCCGTGCCCACACTGGCCATGCCCTACACTGGCCCCCCAAGATTAAACACAACCCTGATGTGGCCTCAGTGAAATCGAGTTTAACACCCCTGTCCTAAACAGTGATATTCTGTCCGATATAGATTGAGCTAGTGTGCAATGCAATGCAATGCAAACCAATGCAATGGTTTAAGTGTTGGACTAGGATTGAGGAGATCCAAGTTCAAACTCACCATCAGCCAAACTCACCATCAGTCAGAGCCTTTTGTTTTGAGGAGAAATGGGAGACTAAAAGAACGTGTATTAGAGATAGTTTCTGCCTTGAGCTCCTGGAAGAAAGGTAGGCAATGACCATCATTTTATTGTTTAGACTTGAAAATATAATTTGAAAATGTTTAGAGTACTATTTTGTGATAAATTAAAAAGTTGATGTAATCCACAAAACATTTTGATGATTTATTGTGTTTGCCGCATGTGGTCAACATATTACTGTTTCAGGTTAGTTTTCAGAGTCTTATCACTGTTTTAAAAATATTTTGAAATTGGAAGGTTGAATTGCATATTGTAGACAGTTGCAGATCCTTTCTTTGCTAGGAATCATTAGAACAGATATTATAGGATCATATATTAAATATGGCTTTTTAATGTACTTTGATGAACAAGCTATGTTGATCACTGATAAAAAGGAAAAAACTCAGGTGTGCTTATTTGCTTGAATTTCATAAGAGTTCTTAAAATCATTTAAGGTTGTTTGAATTGAACTGGCATCCTTCAGTCTCAAAAAACTATAGCGTCGTGCTCTGAAAAGAGGTCCTAAAACAGCATTCTGTGTGGCTAAAAAGGCCAATTTAGAATGGCAATCCCTTCCACACTGAGGACAGATACAGTCTGTCTCCTGTCCAGTCCCTGGATTTTGCTGGTTCCGGGACTGCCTCTTTGCCTCAGCTTGCCAAACGAGTGTCTCTCCCAATTGAAGAAGGCCATGCTGCATCTTTAGCCTCCAAGCTGAACGATCAGAGGTCAAGGTTTCCCAGCTGTTGATGTCTATTCCCAAGGCCTTTAGATCCCTCTTGCATATATCCTTATATTGCAGTTGTGGTCTCCCTCAAGGGCACTTTCCCTGCACTCATTCTCCATACAGGAGATCTTTCAGAATCCGACCATCTGCCATCCTCCTGACATGCCCAAGCCAGCATAGATGTCACTGTTTCAATAGTATATACATGCTGAGCATGGCTGAGCAGAAAAGAAACTGCCTCAATAACAGAGGAACAAAAGATCAACTCCTAATTGACAAAATGATTTTGGAAAACTGCAAGAGAAGGAAGACCAACCTGAATGTAGCATGGATTGACTACAAAAAGGCATTTGACTCTGCCACATGACTGGATAATCAAGTGCCTAGAAATAACAGGAGTCAGTAGAAACATCAGAACTTTGTGCAAAGATCGATGGCACAATGGAAGACACAGTTGCAGGTCAATGATGAGAGACTTGGAGAAGTTAATATCAAGAGAGGAATATTTCAAGGAGATTCACTATCATCACTTCTATTTGTCATTGCATTGTTTCGTCTGTCAACAATACTGAATAACTCAGGCCATGGCTATCAAACATCAAAAACATCTGCTAGACTATCCCACCTCCTTTACATCAATGATCTGAAGCTGTATGGAAAAACACCATCTGAAATAGAATCACTGCTCAACACTGTTCACATATATAGCCAAGATATTGCAATGGAGTTTGGATTGGACAGATGTGCCACACTCACTATCAAACAAAGAAAAATAGTGAAAACTGAAGGAATCAAGATGCCCTGTGAAAATTAAGAGTCTGGATGAAGATGATTACTACAAATACCTGTGTATCTTTCAAGCTCTTCTTGACCTCAGTGTTCTTGACAACATCAAGAACACTGAAGTCAAGAAAAAAATTAGAGGTGAACACATCAAGAGAGTGACAAAGATCTTAAAGTCCAAACTCAATGGAGGAAATACCATCAAGGCAATCAACACCAGGACAATAACAGTCATTAAATACACAGCTGGAATAGTGAACTTGACTCAAACAGAATTAAAAACAATGGATAGGAAGACCAGAAAAATAATGAAAATGAATCATGTCCTTCACCCTCACAGTGACATTGACAGACTCTACTTACCAAGGCAAATAGGTGGGTGTGGAATATTGCAAGTACATCAGATAATTGAAGAAGAAAAAAGGGCTTTGGAAGAATATCTGAAGGACAATGAAGTTAATATGCCAGGAAGGCTTGCTGACTACCAGAGAGACCAAAGTGGCCTACAAGAAAGACCAAATGAAGAACAGAACAGAGGCATGGGAAGACAAAGCGTTATATGGCCAGTGCATTAAAAAAATAGCAGGGAAAGCAGATAACAAGACCTGGCAATGGCTAAGATCAGGAAAGTTAAAGAAAGAGACTGAGGGATTAATTCTGGCTGCGCAAAATCAAGCTTTAAGGACAAATGTATACAAAGCAAGACTTGAGAAGACAGGAATAGACAGTAAGTGGACCACCTGGTAAGCTGTTGAAAGAAGATTGCACAAACTGACTACAAGCAGCGGCATGACAAAGTAGCAACAATGGTGCANNGGAAGATCTGCAAGAAATATCATTTGCCTGTAAGCAAGTACTGGTGGGACCATAAAATACAAAAAGTCATAGAAAATGAAAAAGTTAAATTGCTCTGGGACTTCAGAATCCAGATAGACAGGCATCTGCCACATAACACCCCGGACTTAACAGTTGTTGATAAGAAAGACAAAAAAGTCTCGATAGTGGATGTGGCAGTACCTGGAGACAGCAGAAGAGAAGAGAAAACTGGAGAAGATAACAAAATACAAAGACATAGAAATAGAACTATGGCAAAGGCAAGCAAGGGCAGTACCAGTAGTAATAGGCACCTTGGTTATAGTCCCAAAACAACTGGAGCACCACTTTTGAACACCATAGGCATTGACAAATGTGCC
>AZIM01002671.1:67730-78350 GCA_000516915.1 Ophiophagus hannah
CACTTAAAAACAATTGGCGCTGACAAGATCACCATTGGTCAGCTGCAGAAGGCCACCTTACTGGGATCTGCTCACATAATCCGCCGATACATCACGCAGTCCTAAACACTTGGGAAGTGTTCGATATGGTTATCTCGTTTACTGTGTATACTGTCATTTTTGTGAATAATACTAATACTAATACTAATACTAATACTAATACTAATACTAATAATAATTAGTTTCTCATTTGACCGAAATTGCAGATTTTGTCTAGACATCTAGATTGTGTAATATTACCTTTGTAGCTGCCCATTTTCTTGGCTATAGCTTTTATTTGCTGCTTTATTATTTCCAATATTTCCTTCATCTTTCTTATTTCTACCTGGTATTTCTTTTTTTAAAATTTTTTTTATTTTTTCTTATTTCAATAAACATATCGTTGTGTGAATAGTGTGGTTTTGGCATATCTTATATTTTAAAACAAATATGACAATCTTTATATTAGGTACAGTTGACAGTCTTTTGAAACTTAATATTAATACATTTTGTTAAATTATTCTTAATTATCAATATTTATATTATTTTTATGTCAATCTCTATATTTTTAGCATCATTCCTTTTACTACGTATAGCATAGTAATAATCATATTTGCAGTGTTTAACAAACTACAGTATATAGTTCTGATAATAATTCACAATTTATATTAAGTTGTAATTTTCCATTATTTAGCCCCTTTAATTTTTAATTATGCCACTGCTGTCTTTAAAAAATATCCCTTTTCTAATCACATTTTAATGCACATAAAGTAATATTCATATTTATGTTTAACAAGTTATATAGTTCTAATAATAATAGTTATTTTTATTAAGTTATAATTTCCCATTATTATCTCATGCAATATTTAAGTGTCTTATTTTTGTATCAATCAAATTCCACATGTCATTCTTTTTTAATAAAATGTTAATATTCATGCTTATTACATTTAACTATTATATGTCTTAACTAATAATACACCCATTTATGTTAAATCATAATCTTTTTAACCATCATCTCTTAGTTGCATTAAAGTTTTAATTTTCTGCTTTTTAGCTTGTCTCCCATATTCCTCTCTTAAATCTTTAACTTTATCTGCCACTTCTTGTGCAATCCTCTTAAACATTTCTCTCTTCTCTACTATGTTCCCTTGTCTCATTTTCAAGTTGTCTACTCTTACCCCTAACTTTCTCCCAAAAGAGTCTCCCTTCAATTCCAAATCCTGTTTAACTTCCCTTAAAATAATCTCCCCTCGATTTATTTCAACAATCATTGTCATTTTGATTTTTATATCCTTTTTGTTATTTCTTTTTATTTGTTCTTTTGTGTGTTCTGCTTTTCCAGCTATTCTTTCAGTTGACTCCTCCTCTTCCTGGACCACCTGCTTTCTTTCTGTCGTTTGTGTCTCAGTTTCCAATTCTACTTCCATGCTTTGTATTTTATTCAAAATCTTGTCTTTTAGATCCTAAATGTCTGATGCAATTTATTTCCAAATTCCACTCATCTTTGTTTTTGTTTCTTTTTGTCCAATAGTCCAACAATCTTTTATTCAAGCCAACATTACTTTTCAAACAAGAGATTCACTGTCCATTATCCAGGAGTCCTTATATCCCAAAATTAATCAATCTGTTCTTTTAATTGATCCAACGGTAATATCTTCACAAGTCCTTCTACCAGTTGAGTCTTATACTGCAGCTTTCAGGGGTCTTTTAATAATAAAGTTCTCTTATTTCTCATTTTTAATTCTCCATCAGTCAGGTCTTCCAAAACTTTGGGAGTATGTTATATCTTCCTTTGACAGCAGTTGGTGCTCTCAGATCAGTTTTCACTTTTGTTTCTCTTATTAAACTTTACTGATGCATTTAAAAATATAAATATTGTATTACTGTCTTGTTAGCTGAATTCAGCATTTTAAAATGCCTATCCACAGCCAGTATCTGTCCATTGTAAAAATCCAATTTTTTATATTTTTAACAATTTTTTATTTTCTTCCTTTAATTCCTTTCCATTCCGTTTATAATTTTTGTAATTAACTCGAGTGCTAGGTCACTGCCCCTTTAAGGATAATTACGAGTCTCTCTTTTCTGAATGTTCTTGTTGGGATTGCACTTTAAGTAAAAAGGATTGTTCTCACCCAGTTCCAACACTGTCACTAACTCCACTCCAGCACTCTTCTTCGGTGTTAAGTATCTCTGGCTGTGTGGCAGCCATCTTGGTTGCCTCTCCTCACTGGCGTGGCATAGAGGGCTCTGGGGCTCTACAAGGGAGTTGCGTTCTCCCCTGGAACCTCACAGGGCCTCCTTTGCTTCGCCACCCCACCAGGGTGGCTTTGGCTTTTTCTGAAGCCCATGAATGATGAGAAGCCAGCGAAGGGACGGAGAGCTCCATTACTGAGAGCTACTCAGAAAGTAAGTTGATTTTACATGTGTGCCCAATATAAGCCCTACCCCAAAATAAGACCTAATTAAGATCCTGCCCACTCCAGGGTACATGAATAATAATTAAACTAGGATGGGGATGGGGAGGTGGAGCTGCCCTACTTCTTACTTTTGGATAGTTGCAGCCAGGCCTCACATACCTCAGCCCATTTCTTCTGCAGCCAGCAAGGCTTTCCTGAAGGCCTCTGTCACTGATAACAGAGCTCCGGATTGATCCGGAGNAGCTGATAACAGAGCTCCGGATCAATCCGGAGCTCTGTTATCAGTGACAGAGGCCTTTCCTAAAGGTTTTTGTTGAAGGCCTCTAGCCAATAACAGAGCTCCTGATCGACCCAGAGCTCTGTTATCAGCTACAGAGGCCTTCAGGAAAGACTTGTTGGCTGCAGAAGAAATGGGTCGAGATGTGTGAGGTCTGGCTGCAGCTATCCAAAGCTGAAGAAGTTTCTGAAGGCGTCTGACAGCTAAAAGGAGGCCAGGGGCAATGCACGCAAGTGAGGCGAGTCAGTGAATGACACATATCGTGAAAATAAGACCTGATGTCTTTTTTGGTGGCAAAAAAACCAAGATCTTATTTTGGGTAGTTTTTCAGTGTATCAATTATTCTTTTTTCAGTTAGAAGGCTTTGTTCTTTCTGAGGAGAAGGCAGAGGTTTCGGAATGAGAATGTTTCAATAGCAATGCTGGCTTTTTCTAATATAGGATTCCCCTTGCTTGTCTCCATTGTCTGACAAGGTTTTTTATTTTTTTGCCCTGGGTAGACCTTTGCTATTCCTCTTTTCAGATACCCTCTTTTAGTTCTGTAGATGTTGATGTAACCAATTCATTTGTCTTTCTCCTCCTTTTGCTTACCATTTGTCTGGTCTTCCTCTTTGTCGAGCTTTTGCTTCATTTGCTGATTTTTCTGATCCATATTTTTCCCTGTTTGTATTCAATTTGCTTGCTTGAGCAGTCCATTTCATCTAATCTTTCTGTTGCTTCCACCAGTTCATGGACAGTTTGATCTTTATTCATTATTATTTGCAAAATGGTTTCCATTTTCTCATCTATACCATGAATTGAGTCCTTAATATTTTGGAACAACAGTTATCTCATTAAAAAGTCCTCTCATTTCCACAGCTGTTCCTTCAATTCCAGTCATAATAGCGATACAAGTGGAATAAACAATAAAGCTTCAGTCTAATTCAAAAGCAGTCCAAAATTATAGGAGTATAGTTTATTGTCCACTCATTAGTAGATGGTGCTCTCCTCTCAAATTTCCTTGCTGCCTTTTTTCCAGCAGGTATTAATTTCAGTCAAAAACCATTTCTTTCAAAACAAAGTCAATTATTTACATGAGCCAGTTCCAGCATTTACTCACTGATAGTCCAAGGTATTTTCCAAGTTCTTTAAATCTGTTCTGTGGTTTTAATCTTTTATTCTGGCTTCCCAGAGTTTCTTTTATACAATGTCTTTCTTATTTCTACCTCTAGTAAGTATATTGCAGTAAACAGTTAAAAGTCATGGCCACCAAATATCAAATATTCCTTTCCTCCTCTGTAAATTTCAAGGAGTGTAGAAGTCACCTTTCCTTTTGTCAGGAATTTGTGCTCTCAACTTACTTTTTGGGATAAGTCTCTTTGTGAAAAGTATTTTCTTTCGCCACTTAAACGTTTATATTTTTAGAATATCTTCTCTAGGATTTTTTTGTTTTCCTTGGGGTAATTTTTAAGTAAAAGAAGAATCATCTCACCCAGCAACTATCTCTGTTCACCTTCTCTTCACTCCTGCACTTTCTTAGGTGTTCTGGTTGTCCCTGGCTTCATGGCAGCCATATTGACTGCTGCTGCTCCTCGTCTTTGGATGAGGGCAATTTTACAAATCAGGAAGGAGAGATGCGGATCTCCTCAACTTGTAAGGCACCCCCCTTTGCTTTACCACCCCTACAGGATGGCTATGGCTCCTTTCGGAGCCCTCCAACGTGGAAGCGGGGCTGGGAGCTTGCAGTCCTCGCTTTTGACGCCACCAAAAGTACAGCCGGAAGTCTAGTCTTAGGGATTGTTGATTATGAGAACAAACTAGGAAAAAGCAGTTGTCAAAAATAATTTCAGGAAAAGTAACATCCTTGAAACAGCTACTCTGTAGATTTTTCCCATAATTTTTTTAACCCAATGCTCATTTATATAAGAAAATGTATTGTTAGGAACATGTATTTCTTTCCACATTTTCCTATGCTAAAAATAGCTTGAATCAATTTATATAATTTTGGAAAAATATAGATGTTGGTCAATGGAGGAGGCAAATACTTTTTCCACAACTTGTTTCTTGGTATCAGTTAACTACCTTCAAGTTTATGTTTCAGTCTTCTGATACTTTCCTTCTGTCATGCACTAACTAGAGTGTTCACAGAACCCTTATCTAACACTTGTTTCCAAATACCACATTGAGATACATATTTGCATATCTTTTAAGCTTGATTAGGACATATTTTTTCCCTGTTCAATAATGTCCAATTCTTGGAGACTATCTGGATAAGTCCCTGCTGTTGTCTTGGAAAGTTTTTTCAGAAGTGGTTTGTCATTGCTTCCTTTCTGGGGCTGAGAGAAAGTAGCCTAATGCTTTTACCACTAATACCCACCTGGCTACAAAAATGGTGAAATGTAAAAGAAATACAGACTCATTAATTATAGTGCCATTTTGCTTCTCAAATATTTAAAATTGTTTATATATTTGATAGCATTTAGACATAATAAAATGTGTTGCTTCCTGTTTCAGCATTCAAGTCTTTATTTGTTGGTGGGACCCATTAAACATTTACCTTTCCAAACTGCTATCCTTTAAAATTTACCATGCCAATTTTTCATGCCTAGCTGTAAATCAAGTGTTCTTTGTTGCTAATTGTAAATATACTTGTATGATGTAGAACAAATGAAATACCCTTGAATTAATAAATATTTTCCAGTATATTTTTTTAATTTTAATTTAAATTCTCCTCAAACAGTCATGTAGTAACAACCAAAGTTATAGCAACACTACAGTTAGATGTCTGTTTTTGGTCAGAGCTGCTGTAATTTCTTTGTGTTTTACAATAATAATTCCCATTTTTCACATAAAGTAAGGCCTTGTGCAACATTCTAGCATGAGCAGAGGTTTGGTGAAATGATAGAGCATCTGTTTGAAAATCACAGAGTGCATCTCATGGTGCAGGTACAAAAGGTATGGGGTCATTATGATGAACTTTTTGTCATTAGTCTCCCCTTGTCTTCCCCCTAATATGTGCAAACAGGAGGTTTATTGAAAGAACTTTCTAACAAAAGAAGTCTTGCCTTTGACAACTTTGACAGCACTATTACCTTTTCTTCTCCCAAATCCTTTATAGGGACAGATATTTTCTGGGCAGGTAGTTCTTACTAAATCCAAGAGAGAGAAAATTGCTGTCTAGAGAAAATTCCATCCCTGTGCAGATCCTATTTGCCATCTACTATCTTCAAGCCTAAAGAATTAAATCTTTTAAATTAGAATCTAAAGAAAGAGTTGTGTAAGAGCACAAGCTGTCTTCCCCTCTCCTCCAAGTTTTGTTGGCAGAAAATAAAGTAGCAAATGTTGAGATACTTTCATATTTATTACAACACATTAAATATGTGTTAAAATATGGAAACATTTTTCCCCTTTGGATACTGAATATAATTATCCTTCTTGAAACATTGCTAGTATTTTTCTCATTTAATACAGCTGTCTCAATGCAAAGAAAGCAAAATATTGAACGAGAAATATGTAAACATTTGATTGATAAATTGTGCAGTGTAAAGATGTAGCTTTCAGATTAAAATTCATTTTTCATAGACCTGTGGTTAACACAGTTTCCTTTTAGTTTTCAATAGAAGCTGGCAATTTTGTAGTCAGAATTTTTCCTTGAAAAATACTTGGGATATGTGAACATTTGCCTTTTCAAATCCTGTCTAATAGCATTGTTCCCCAATGTTACATTGCTTTAGTAGAATCTTTAAAATCATCTTCTGTTCCTACCTTCTGGATGATCACAAGAATGACTCATTCAACTAAGACTGTGAAAAGAAAATATATGTAACTGATGAGACTTTGTTTGATGACATCCTTGACAGCCAAATCAGGGCAACCTGATTGTCACAGTAGTTAAAGATTACCTAAGAACTGCAAATGGGAGGTACCCATTCGAGACAGTTCATGAGGGAGGCAGAGAGATTGTGCCTGTGGACAGAAATCAACTTGCTCTCCATCAAAGCGGACGACATCTCTGGTCTGTCAAATACCCAGGCAGACTGGCTGAGCAGGGCCACGGTAGATCAGTTGGAATGGTGCCTACATCCAGATCTTTTTCAGGAAGCGGCCCAGAGGTTTGGTCAACCAGTCATCGACTTGTTCGCCTCTCCCCGCAACTCACAACTACCGAGGTTCATTTCAAGGTACCTGTTGGAAGGGGCGGAGGACATCAATGCTCTCCGTTGCCATTGGCCACCAGGACTTCTGTATGCGTTTCCCCCGCTTCTGATAATTCCCAAGGTGGTCTGGAAACTTCTGGAAGAGAAGACGGAGTTGTTGTTAGTGGCTCCATACTGGCCCAGGCGAACATGGTTCAGGGAACTGTCGGCAGCAGAACCATGGAGAATTCCGCCGGACAGAGTCTCGCTTTCCCAGGGTCCAGTTCAGCATCCAGACCCTCAATGGCTCCACCTAGCCATATGGAGATTGAGCGGAGATGTCTCTGAGAAGCAAGAAAATTTCCAACAAAGAGTTACTTGCACCATACAAGCAGCCAGGCGCCCTTCTACAAATTGCATATACAATGCCACTCGGTCCATTTTATGTCAATGGTGTGCAAAATCTCATACTACTCTGCTTCTCTGTCGGTGGCACAAGTATTGGAGTTCTTACAAGAGGGCCTGGACAAGGATCTCTCCCCGAACACCTTACGAAGACAGGTGGTGGCCTTAGCTTTGTTCATGTCCTGGGGTGATCTCCACTCCATCTCTCATCACCCACACATTCGCAGTTTTATTCAAGGTGCCACAAATTTGCGGCCTCC
Organism: Ophiophagus hannah; assembly: GCA_000516915.1. Classification (NCBI taxonomy): domain Eukaryota; kingdom Metazoa; phylum Chordata; class Lepidosauria; order Squamata; family Elapidae; genus Ophiophagus; species Ophiophagus hannah. Next base: position 75,222 of record AZIM01002671.1, read on the forward strand.
AGTGGTGCACCGTTACCCAACCTGGGACCTTGACAACATCGTAACTGCAATTACAAAGGGTCCCTTTGAGCCCCTGAGGATGACAAGTCTCACTTTCTAACCTATAAGATAGTCTTCTTAGTTGCAGTAATATCAGCAAGAAGAATCTCTGAACTGGCAGCCTTATCAGTAAGACAGGACCTCTGTCTTTTTCATTCCGACAGAGTAGTCCTTTGACCAGATTCAACATTCATACCAAAAATCAACTCAGCTTTCCACAGGGTGCAAGAATTGGTCCTCCCAAACTTTTGTCCGAGGCCATCTCATAGACTTGAACATCAGTGGCATCGGCTTGATGTAAGATGGGCTCTATGCATATCTTTAGACCATACTGCAGTCTTTAGGAAATCGGAGGCTCTTTTTCTTTCATTTCAACCTACCACTCAGGGGCGCAAGGTTTCCTCTTCGACAATCGGCAGGTGGTTGAGGGCCACGATTGCTAAAATGTACGAGATGCAATCACTTCCTGTACCCAGGGGTATAACAGCCCACTCTACCAGGAGTGCTGTGATGTCGACAGCATGGGCCACACAGGCATCAATACAGGAGATCTGTAGGTTGGCAACTTGGGCTTCTCCTTCGCCCTTCATCAAACACTATAAAATTGATGTTTTTGCCTCCGCCAAGGCTTCTTTTGGTAGGAGAGTTTTGCAACGGGTCCACAGGGACCAAGAGAGGATTCCTAACTAGACAGAGACCTGCCTGTAGGACAGTCCAAGCTTTGGTATGTCCCACTACTGGATGCTCTGAACAGCTCATGGGAGAAAGGGTGTTTGTACTTACCTGATACACCCGTTCTCTGTGTGCTATGAAGAGCATCCAGCCCCACCCAAATTCCATCTGGTGGGGCACTATTCCGGCCAAACATTAGATAGGGTGAAGTTTAGAAAGTTTCACCACTTCAACTTCGCCAAAACTGGGGGACACTAGGGAGGAGTCCCATGGAGGAGGAGGGACGTCCTAACAATTAAGCCCAACCTATCCAAGAGGAGACTGAAGCACCTCCCACTACTGGATGCTCTTCACAGCTGACAGAGAACGGGTATATCAGGTAAGTACCAATGCCCTATCTATTAAATATAAAATCTATAAAATCTATTAAATTCTTCACTCCATTTAACATTTCTGTCACCTTAATTATCTGTAAAATATTGAACAAGGATCCGGCATGTATAAGCCAAGATGGTGGTGCATTCACAGGCAGTGGTCCCGAGCTCCCGGTATTAGTGTGTGGTGTTTGGAATGATGTGTGTATCAATGTGTGTGCACAATGTAGAGCAAGGAGCAAAATTTGTCTACACACATGTAGACCTGTCGGGCTCGCAAGTAAATCTGGGATTACCAATGGTTTTCAGCTGTTCTGCAACATACCAAACTGCATAGCGAGGCTTCCATCTCCATTGATTGTTGTCGGGTCGGGGAAGTGCCGACGAAAGCAAAAAGAGCAGAAACAAAAGCACGGCTGTAGAGCTGGTCTGTTGGCTCAGCTCCAAAAGCAGCCCCATAGACTAGTGCTGCCAAGTGTCTTTTTGAGCAAAGCCAGATCCCTCATCCACAGAATTGATGAATTAGGGCTGCAGATGGCAACAAGCAGGCTTCTCCATGAAAGCTGTGTGATGATTGTAACAGAGACCTGGCTACACCCAGCTATACCCGATGTGGCAGTGGAGTTGACAAGCCAAGTCATTTATCACTCTGATAGAAATGGTGACTCTGGTAAGAGCAAGGAGGAGGACTCTGTACACATTGACTGGTGTGTTAACAGCAGAGTAGTTTATACGTATTGCTCCCCAGATGTAGAACTCATGATTGTCACATGTAGGCCATTTTATCTGCCTAGAGAAATCACTGTGATAATTATTATAGCTGTTTATATTCCATCTGATGCCAATATCAGCGTGGTGCTTTCTAAGCTATATGACGTCATCTCCAGGCAGCAGCAAAGTCACCCAGAGGGTGCTCTTGTTGTGCCTGGGGACTTCAATCAAGCCTGTTTAAAGACAGTTCTCCCTAAGTTTGTGCAGTATGTGCAATTTTCCACCAGAGGGAAGAACACTTTAGACCATGTATACTCTAACCTGAAACAGGCATATAGAGAAATCCCCCTCCCCCACCTGGGTATATCCGACCATCTTTCACTTCTGTCATGCCCAAAGTATGTCCCTCTNAGGAAAAGAACTCAGCCAGTCATGAAAATGGTTAAAATCTGGCCAGAAGGTGCTCTCAGCCAGACTGTTTTGAAACCACTGAGTGGAGTGTCATCAAGATCTGCATGAATACACTGATCCCCTACTCTCTTACATCAAAGTGTGCACTGACAGTGTAACAACGGACAAGTGCATCAGAATCTATGGGAATTGTAAACCCTGGATGACTGTCGAGGTTCAGACACTTCTGAGAGCCCAGGATTCTGCCTTTAAGGCAGAGGACAGGGATATATATAGAGAGAGGCCAGGGAAAACCTTAGAAGAGGCATTAAGATGGCAAAACAACAATACAAATATAANNTGGAGAACCACCTAGCAGATAACAACCTGAAGCAAGTGTGGCAGGGACTGCAGTACCTAACTAACTATAATGGCAACACGAGGAACACAGTCAATGCTGGTAGAGGAGTTGGTAGAGGAGTTGAACATCTTCTTCACTCACTACGAGGTGAAAAGACCAGACCCCATAGCCTCTGCCTGCCAGCCTTCTGATTCCCAGCCACTCACTCTATACGAACATCAAGGAGAGCTGCACTGAAGCCTGTGAATCCCAGTAGAGCTGCAGGTCCAGATGGGATACTGGGGATAGTGGTAAAGACTTGTGCCGATCAATTAGCAGGGGTCCTGACAAAGAGTTTTAGCATCTCCCTGCAGATGTCCTGTATTTCCATCATGCTTGAAAATAGCACTATTGTCCCAGTCCCCAAGAAAACAGCAGTTAATTGTCTAAATGACTACAGACCTATTGTGTTAACGTCAGTGGTGATGAAATGCTTCGAAAAACTGGTTCTCCAACACTTTAGGACATGCCTCTCACCAGACTTTGACAAACATCAGTTTTCCTACAGAGGGGACAGGTTGACAGACGATGCCATAGCTACTG
>AZIM01002672.1:194392-211372 GCA_000516915.1 Ophiophagus hannah
GCAAATACAATTCTAGCTGCTGTCAAAACATTTACAATCAAATATTTTAATTCTTTATTGTATATTTCAGGTATTATTCCCAATAAAAATATCGTGTATTTTTATTTTTATATTATTATGATCTCTTTTATTCATTAAACATGAAACTCAGTCAACTGAAGATTTTAAAATGTATCACAAATACCAGTGACTGGTGCTAATGGTTGGTACAGGTTGCTGTCAGCGTGCTAAGTATTAACCAAATATCTTCTTAAAATATACAATGTTCTGAGTAGCAGTTTTTTGCAGTTCTGCTGGTGTTATTGCAGGAAGCTGCAATTTCATGATGTTTTTTGTAAAATTCTTGGACATGGTTCTAAGTGTCCCAATGACAATGTTACATGTTTTATCCATAACCATGTATTTCGATGGCCAGGTTGTGACATTTTGTGATTTTCCCCAGTTCTTTTTCTTCGACTCTGGCGTTTCCTGGTACAGCAATATCAATAAATTGTATGCTTCGGCCCTCGACAACCATAATATCTGGCGTATTGTGTTCCAAATGGAGATCCATCTGTATTCAAAAGTCCCACAAGATATTCACCATCTCATTTTCAACAACTTTTTCCACTTTATGTTCCCATGACTTTTTGGATAGAGGTAGAGCATATTTTTTACACGATGACCAGTGGATTAATTTAGCAACTAGATCATGTCTAGCTTTGTAGTCAGTTTGCACAATTTTGCTGCACTCACATATTAAGTGTGAAACAGTTTCAACTTTGTCATGCAAAGTCAGCAATTTGGATTGTCAATGGATTTTTGTATCTTTGCCCTCAAGGCATTAGTTTGTAGTGCTTGTTCTTGAGCAGCAAGTATTAAATCTTCCGTTTCTTTCTTGATGGCTCCTCTCTTAAGCCATGTCCATGTCAAGCTGCTATCACATTTTCCTTCAATGTTTTTCAAGTGCTGTCCATGCAAAGCTTTGGTTTTCCATCCATTTAATCTGTCATCCAGCTGTTTTTCCTTATATTCTGCCTTTGTTTCTGTTGTTTTTATAATCTCTGTTTTCACAGCCTGCAGCAATTTTTCTATACTTTGGTTCACATAATCATTCAAACTTCATTTTTCTTCTTCTACAGTTTGATGGATTTGCAATAGCCCTCTGTAGAAGAAGAAAAATGAAGTTTGAATGATGATAATAATGATGATGATTAGGATTTATATGGTTGCCTATCTCATACAATGATTCTAGGCAGCTCACAACAATCTAAGTCCTAAGTAAAGAGAGCCACAGTTACTAATTTTAGTATTTATTCAATTAACAAATAATACATAAGAATGACATTGGAGCTTAAAATTGATTTTAAGTGTTTCATATTTGATGGATCATACCTTTCTTTATGATTGATTTATATTTTAATACATAATATGGCTTAGAAAAGTGTCTTGGGTACAGATAATTTGTGTGCAACCAAAAGCCAGAGCTGTTAATAATCAATTACTTATTTCTTATTTCATAAAATGAGTTCATAAAATGCAGACTTACACATATACCAGATATTCTGAACTTATGTACATCTTTAGAAGTAGAAGTTCACTATTTCTTTCAGAAAGCTAATATGTCACACTGAGCTTATTTTTTAATATTTGATGAATATTTTAAATGCTGTAAACATAGTTCATGTTTTATTTTCTTCAACCTAGTTTCAGTACATTCTGGAAATAGAATTTGTTTGTGTAGCTGATTAACCAGGATCAAATTAGGTCAGTCTGTGTTGACACAGTATGGAGCGGTAATTGGTTTTTTTAATTGGTAACTGTGAACCAGAATGTAATCATCTCAAAGAAAATACAGTGTATACTATTAGCCAGAAAAGTTTCATATCTCCCAGAAATTTTTTTTGTTAGCTATAAAATGCAAACGTGATTACAATTCTGTATAATTTATTAAAGAGCCATTGGTGTATTATGTAGACTCAGCATAAACAGAGGGAGTTTTCTATCACAGCATGGAAACTATACAGTAGTAAGGATATCTATTAGCTCTTCTCAGCTGGGAAATATTTATATGTGTGTATGTGTATATTTATTTTACAAATCTGAAAAGATTCAGAGAGCTTTGTCTTAATTTACTTTGGCTTGACAGAAGATGGCCACTATGTAATAATACTCCACTAAATGTTCAATGAGTAAGTACTGTTTCCCCAACATGTTTTAGACCAATCTACATAATTTAGAGGTACATTCTTAATAGAAGATACATTTTGTTCCATACATGAAACAGATGAATTGTGAAACAGTTTTCAATTAGATGAGTTCTGGGTGAGTTGCAGTCTGGTTCACTTGAAAGCCAGTGCATTTTTATTGTACTGCTTAACAGCAGTATAGATGTATCTTGGGGAGTGGGGCAAAATCCCCCATTGTTCCTCATGATGTAGACTTTGGTTAAATCCAGTGAATATTCCACTATGAAAAACCTGGGAGACTGCAAGTTCAAAAGCACTTCACGAATTGATCTGAAAATGACAAATGATGTTCAAGATACTGTATATGCTAAGTGTTGTACACAAGATGCTGTAAATTGCCACCTCAGTTGTATGAATTAATCTCTTGCACAAATGGTTCATTGGAGTTAGGTCTAAAGCAGGAGAACAAAAGATGTATGAAAGTAATGTGATATAGTTTTTCAAAGGCTGTATTGGTCTCAAAGTAATTCATTTAAAATGTTCAGTATTTGATAGCAATTGATAACAATTTTGGAAAGTCTGGCTATTCTTTATAAGAGGAATGATATTCTTCCTACCAATGTTTCAATTCTCTTTAGGGTTGAAAACCTCTATATAATATAAATTGTTTTTAGATTTTTAAAAGCTCAGCAGTAAAGCTTATTAAATTAAAGGATTAAAATAATAGTATCCCCTACCATTTCATATATTTCAGAAGCTAGAAAACATTTAAGACTTAAACTAGTTTTGAGTGCTATCCAAAACTGTAGTATAGGAGGCAAGTGGATATAATACTTCTTAGTCCAGCGTTCAGGTTTTAATGTTCTGCTATTGCCCTGTAAGTCTGTTATTATCATGTTCATAATTTTTTAATTGTTTTAGAATGCTACACCTAGGCTCATGACCAGGGCTGCACTCTAATTATGAGTGAAATAAATTGACTGCATAGGGAAATATAAATATAAAAATAATCCTGTCCATATTTAAATACCTCTTACATTGGAATATCCAGCAAAAGAAAATTGAATAATTCCAGTAAAGGTGATTTACAAGTTGCCTTAAGTCAGTCAATTAATATTCTAGACAAAAAAAAGGAATGGCTTTATATCTTTTCTTTTAATAGGGATACCTTAATACCTTAAAGTCAGTAGAAGCTTGGATTGTATGACCTAAAGGTGGTAATTATGCAATTATATTTACAAAGTAAGATATTTCTATTGGAGGGATGATTTGGCTTTAAAGATTGTTCTTTTTAACATTTATCTCAACCAACAAAGACTATTAAAATTCAATAGCCTAAATTAAAAATTAGATGACTATTGAATAAATGAAATGTTGGAATCATTATGTATTCCAGTTCATCTAAACATGATGCAACTTGAATTGAGGAAATATCTAGACTTATATAGGATAGGAGTATAAACATGTTTATACATTATTTTCACCAAAGTTTCTGAGATACTGTACCAGTTAAAGCAAAAATAGATAAGATAGCAATAGTTGTGAAACAATATACCACTTCACAGTAAGATAATAGAACAATAGTCAATGACAGAGATGAGCAAACTATTTGAATGAATTAAAAAGCAGTTTCCAAATTTATAGATTTAAAAAAATCACCCAAATCCTAAGGAAGGAAAAAAGATAATGCATTCCAGAAATAGAATCCCATTGCTTAAAAAGGCCTCCCTTCTTATAGCAGCTATGTTCCAGTGGTGGGATTCAAAATTTTCTACTACTGGTTCTGTGGGCATGGCTTGGTGGGTGTGGCTATGTAGTCATGTAACTGGGTGGCATGGCTTTGTGGTCATGTGACTGGGGGGGTGTCAAAAGACAGAAACTCACTTTCTGGAGCAGGGGGTTGGACGAGATGACCTCCAGGTACCTTCCAGCCCTAGACTGTGCTGTTTCAAAGCATCCTCTGAAGCTGTGTCTAGTGCAGGGGTCTTCAAATTTGACAGTTTTAAGACTTGTGGACTTCAAGAATTCCTCCTCCAGTCATGTTAGCTCAGGAAGTCCACAAGTCTTAAACTTGCCAAGTTTGAAGAACCTTGGTCTAGTGGCACGGTTTGTGGTCCTTTCTTTCTCTACTTTTTTGCTACTTCCCTCCGTCCCTCTTTCTTTCTCTCTCTCTCTCTCTCTTTCTTTCTCTTTCTCTTTCTCTTTTTCTTTCTCTTGCTTTCTCCCCTCCCTTTCTTTCTCCCATCCCATCCCANTCCCATCCCATCCCTTCCTCTTTCTTTTTTTCTTTTACAGCACCCCCATACCCAGTTTTTGGCCTAGTGGGCCTTGGGGAACCTCCTGGGAGCAAAAATGGGGCACAGGGGTGCATGCAGCAACCCCCTGCACCCTGTTTTTGGCCTACTGAGCTTCAGGGAAGCCTCCTGGGAGCTGAAAAAAGCAGCATTTTGAAGTGAGGGGGGAATCAGCTGTGCCACACGATTTAGATTAGCTAGAAAGCAAGAAATCTGATGGTTTCCTGCTTTTTTAGCTAATATAAATTTTATGGAACAGCTGATTGTCACCCAGCTGATTGTCAGAAATACCAGTTCGGCTGAACTGGTAGCAATTTTTTTTACTAAGGGTTCAGCTGAACTGGTAGCTTATTTTACTACCGGTTCGGCCAAACTGGGCCGAACCCGTAGAATACCACCACTGCTTTGTTCCCTAATTTAGTATGAGCCAAAGTATAATGTTCACCTCCAACACTGCAATTTTCATTGGAAATGGTTCTCATATTTAGCAATCTATCCAGGCATTAAGAGTACAATTCCATTAAAGTATAAAACTATAGTTGAATTATTATAGCTGGCTCTTTCAAGCTTATCATCATAGATATTGAGTGTACTTACATTGCTAAAACAAGTTCACTATAGCATTGGAAAAGGGAAGCTAGTTTATATATGCATTCAATCTTAAACTAGCTTCCCTCCCACCTAGCTCTATGCTTTAAAAATTACAGATGCATAAATACAAATCATTATTTCTTGCTCAGAAATTCTCCCTTTTTATTCTCTCTTTTTTATTCTTCTCTTCTGATGCTAAGCTGTTTGATATTAACAGTAAATCAAGAAGAAAGGTCTGCATATTATTAATTGTATCTTTAAATATTCATCATAAATGCACCAATTGGGTTTAATTTTCTACATGTCCCTTGTGCTTCCTCAATCTGCATGTTTTCCCCAATCTAATTGATGTCTCCTTGTCCATTTATGTCAAGTATCTTGGATGGGCCTTTTGTTAGCTGCTACAGATAAAAACGTAATAGTCAAAGCTAGGGCACAGTGATTTATCCACTGCAAGCTGCTCAAAATATTTTTTTCAGTAATAAACACTAAATTTAATATTGCAGTCTACATTCAATGTTCAAGGGCAAAGTTCAGACATTTGGAGGTAATGGCAACAATAGGTATCTGGAAACTGGTTGCAACTAGCAACATCTGGCACTCAAGATGTCCTCTGAGCAAGCAACTAGTGCAATTATAATTAGAACTAAACACTAAAAACACAAACACTAAAAACAAGTTTCTACTGAAAGAGAGTAGATCTATTAGAGATTTCCAAAGCAGGATTTACATGTGGCCTTTTATATATATTTGCCAATGTTTAACTTGAAAAGAAATACACTGGAAAATATATTTAATGATGGGACATTTTAATGCTGCCAAATTCATCAATTCCTGTTCAGAACTACCTTTTCTATAGTTTTGTTCCTTAATCCAGATTTGAAAAAAAAAAAGTTTGATGATCAATATGCAGATAAAAGCCTCTGCACGTGGAAAGGCATAAAAGGATTTCTGATTTTTTTTATTATTTTATATGTTCTGTATAGTTAATCCTGCTGTGGAAAACAGTATCAGGATGAGCTCTCGCATTAAGTCCTGTCTTTTGCTGGGGTACATGTTTTATCTCCACATTGTGGAGTGCCCCTTGCACTTGAAAGAAAGATAAAATTTTGCTGTAACAGAATAATTTCTGCAGGACACAAAGGTTAACATCTGTAATCTTCAAACATTCCACAGCAGGCTCTACCATCTCAGTTTAATTTAGCAACTTATCTGCCTGAAAATGAGATCAAGATGGAGAAAATTCATATTTTATCTCTCTGCAGGTACAGACAAGAATATGTGCTTCTTCTGATAGTGGATTCTGATTGCATAACTTTTGCATGCTGATTTAAAAAAATAGAAACAGATTTATCTTCAGATCCGTTGCACTTTTTGTGGGTCTTCCTTCCTTCCTTCCCTCCTTCCTTCCTTCCTTCACACTAAGAGCACTGGTGATATTTTTAACATCTCCACTTTTAAATTAGAAGTATGCATGGAATACAAAATGTACTTTGCTCTGCATATGCTGCAAATACATTGCTACATTCCTGGCTGGCTGGTTAGTTTTTGCTGCAGTCCATAATAGTTTGTTGCAGTTTTGTCCCTGTGGGATCCAGAGCAGATCCTCTACTTCCAGATATAGCAGCTAATTGGATTTAGAACTGACTCTTCATTGCCAAGTAGCAATTTCAGAAAGAAAAGAATTAGATTCTTTAAATACATACATCAGATTTATATATCTTTGTAATAAGATTTTTAATGATTTGCTCTATAAGACACAATAGATTTACACAATTTAGATCATAATAGAGATTGTTTGGTTATACTGAAGCAAAATGTGTTAACCCAGTATGACTGTACACAATCAAATTTTTTTGATCAAACTGGGGACCAGGGAAAAGAATATCCAGACTCAAAAAGACTAGACTAGAGGAACACTGCAACATTCAAGTCAGCCTTTGAAAAACCAAGCAGTTCTCATACATTGCATTAAGGGAGGAGCCTGAGGTGGGTTGGTTTTGTAGCCTGAGGTGGGTTGATTTTTTTTTTTTGTTTTTTTGGCATATGCAAAATTATGTCATTATGACTGCTGATAACAATAAGCAGCTTCTGCCATTTTGAATTTAAAAATTTAATGAAGGCATATCACAATTTAAAAATCAGAATCCACAAATTTTCCTCTTGTCCATGCATGACATGGCCAAAACTTTCTCCAAATGTTAAGGGCAATCATTGATGGCAAGATATAGCCCAAACAAATTAACCAGACATTATGGTGCTTGGTTAGGTCTGGGCTTAATGTGCTGCATAAATCCATACCATGTAGTTTACAAAATATGCTTTATAGCTTACCACAGTATGAAAATTTATGGTTTATTTTGATATGTCATTGTTAAAATAAACCATTGTTTAGTACTATTATGATCAGAGTATCTGAACTGTCTGCGTTGGATAAGCAATAACATCTTAAAATATTTTTACAAGTGAGGTCGATCTTGAATAGCTCATTCACACATGCAAAGCAATATATAAAGCCACAGTCACAAAGAGATATGTGAACTGGCTAGCTCATACTGAAAGACAGCAGGGGAGCTGCGGGAAGGACAGTAAAGAGCACTATTTAGCACTGACATAGGATTGCATTAATTTATGCATGAACATCTGAAAGCAGACATTGTATGCACAAAGTGACTTGCACATCTCCACCTCGTATACCTAGTTCACACATAGTGAGTTTTATTCTTGCAGTTTCCTATTATTTCTCTGTATCTACTCATGGTCTGTCTGCATGTATCTTTATCTCATTAGCAACTAGGAAATGGTCTCCTCTGTTCAAGGAAATGGAATATTACTTTCAGTCACATGTCAATCAAAGAACTATTAGCAGAAAGCAGTATACATGCAAGCCAGCCAAAAGGTTTTGAAATGTTAAAATTGAATTCTAACATGCTGATAGAATATTGTAACTGCTAGTCTGCTGAATCTGAAATTCTCTACAACAAAACTAAAAATAACCACCTAGAGGAGGGGAGGGGAGGGGAGAGAAAGAAGGGAATGCAGACAGTTCATGAAATGAAATCAACTATTTGTCTGGCACACATCTGCTTACCTTCTCCCAAATATTTCAGTACACTATTTGCCAAACATTTGAACTAGACACCAAGATTTCAAAGACTTTTGGCCTGTGGTTTCTAGTCGGTTCTTGGCAGTATCACCAGGAAAAACTTCCAGCCAGGACTCTGAATTGATGAAAATGTCACTTTTCAGATTGCAGGACAATAGCAGATGTTTTTTTTTAAATAAAGGAGTTACAAGTTCTATTTTTGTGTTGATTTTTTACATTAGATACTTACTCAACATTACATGAAGCTGATGTGCAATTTGTTTTAATTAAGTTGCATTCTTTCTTCTTCTTTTTAAATAGGCAAGAAAAAAACCTCTTTTCTTCTTTTGCCACCATTTTGTTGTAGATTTTGTCCATATTTTTTTGTGACTTGTGATTAAGTTTCTGGTTCATCTGAATTCTGCAAAGAGTCCCTTCTAAATAAGGTGTAATGAAAAGAAAGCACAGTGCTTTTAAGATTTTCCAATTCTGGCTGTCTGTTTGAAAATGAAATTACGCAGCTTAAGAAAACTGCTGGAATATTTAAAAGTGGTGTTTTGCTGACACTGGGCATTTTAGTGTTTTGAAACAAAGTCCTGAAAAGAAAACCTATTTATCAGGGAATGAATTGACTGGAGACAATAATACCTAAATCTCACTTTTGTAGAGGTATGAAAGTTAAGATATTAAGGTCTTCTGAAATGTCAGACTGTCATGTCTTTATGTATGTTGTTAAAATTCTGAATAATTTGTTATTTTAATAAATAAATAAATAAAAACCAAGAATATCAAGAATACTTTTATACATAATGTCTGCTTAAAATTTTAGGTAATACATTTGGGCAAGTAAAAGTAGTTTGCATATATTTCATTTAAATATATGTGATTTTGGTTGTCAATCAGATCTGATGAGTAACAGCTAGTTTCACTTTCAAAGGTTGAACCAGGGTTCAAAAGTTTCAAAAGGGATCAATGAAAAGCCAAAACAGCCATTTCCAACTTTCCTACATTTCTTCTGATACATTGGTGAACCATTCTCTCTTCCATGGAAGACAGAATTCACAGAAAAGGGATAAGGTAAAAAGCTTTTTTTTATTTTCTAAGGGTGTTAAAGGACCTCCCAGAGAATCTCTAGAGAATTTTGAGGGAAGCCACATGACAAACAATTTTTGGGTACACTTTCCTTACCAAACAAATAGCTTTATGAAATCTTTTCAAGCTTCATCCTTTTTTCTTGTGACTACCTCTCTGCTGAAGTTGTTTCTATGTACCTTTAATAAAAGTTCATTATGATCACACATTTTATAATACCCAAAATATTACCCTCCTCCCTTCTGCTCTTGCGGTGCAAATGCTTGCTTCTCAAAAGCAACATCAGAAATCTATATAAGCACATTAATTCCCCTCTCCAGCTCTTAATAATAATTAATACAGTGTCATAATCCCATCATACTTTCCCAATGCAGCATTTGAATAATTATTTTCCATTGGATTCTAGGCAATTAGCTTTTATTATTGCTGAAATCAAACATGCAAATTGAAGAAGAAAATGTCAGTTTATCAGATTAATCATGTAAGCCATATTTTGAATTTGGGGAAGAACTTTCCAGGCACTCTAAAACAGTATATTGTTTCAACTGCACATTTGGTATTACACATATATATCTTAAAAATGATTTTACATTATAGAAGAGGCTAAATTTTGTTTCTATATTTACTGTGCAGGTTCTATTCCATAACATGATTTACACCCTTTCCCCCCAATTAGGTACATTTCTAACAATAAGCACAAAGCTAAACCAGCTTTTAAGAAAGTATATAATTATATAAATTCAGAGGATGAAAGGACAGTCTAATTACATCTTACCCCTTCTCAAAATATTTATTCTTTGCATAGCTGCAAAATATTGTGGAAGACTAATCTCAAAGAAGTACAAAGTAATAAAGAAATGACATCTCTCTCTGTTTTTTTCACTTTCTCTTTGACTGTCTCTTTCTCTCATTCTGTCTTATATATAATAAGTGTGCTTACTTTTGGCATATGGGGAAATAGAGTTACTAATTCTTGCTGTGAAAATCTAGACAATCACTTGATGGTATTAAATAGTTAAGAGTCTTCTATATATCTCTGCTTGTGGATACTAAAAACCAAATTTTGATAGCTCCAAGGAATGTATAGCGAAAGACCATTTGCTATTACAACCTTATTGTAGGTATCTTCTTTCCATTAATTCCAGAAGTATAGCTTAGAATTGTTCTAACTTTGCTTCAGTGGGAAAGAAGAATTCATTGGAGTCTGAGTGGATCTTATCCAAATTATTGTGTCTATATAGGAAATAATCTGGTCCTGGCAACTGGAGGAAGTCATGAGATGCAGATGGATGATTCAAATAAATGATTAGTTGCTAGATGGTTGAAGAACAGATAATTAGACAATGTTGTATTTGTTTTGAATCTCTGCTTCTCTCCACTAGAATGTCCTTATTAATCTATTTTGGTTATGATAGAGGTAAAAGGACTAAATGGCAAAACTGATGGCCTGGAGCCTATTTCTTCATATTTTTATTGGTTAGAAATAGAGTCTCCCCTTTTTCTTTTCTCTTGATTCAGACATCATCTAAAGCTTCTTCAAATATTTACCACCTTTCATTAATGTAGGTCTGATTTTGACTTTTGACTTTTGGCCATATTTGCCCCCTACAGTCTTTTTTGGCTACCATTTTTTAACTGAGAATTGGACAATATCTAGGCTAGAGTTATCCATGAAGCTATTAGTTTTGATCAATTAATTCATGTTTGTTTGATTTCCCTTTATTCAGGGGAATCATTTGAATGTTGTCCTTGGCTGATTGAACAGAGAAAATAACAAAAATGGAAAGAGTGAGAAAATTCCCATAAGCTTGCACATTGAGTATCTATCCACCTCTCTGATATGGACTCTGCAGTACAACAAACAAAAGCCAAAGTGTCTATATTAAAATAGGGTCTGTTTTAGGGACCAACTGTCTCCCATGGTTTTTATCCAGGCAGACCAAACTAATAGGGTGGACATGTCCCAGATTCTTTCAATTAAACATATCATTTTTCAGGAGCTGGTATTCAGACCTTCACTTTTGTCAATTTTCTTATGCTGCAGCCTGATTCTCTAGTTATTGTAATTAATTTCCCCCCCTCATTAATCTACACTCCATACTTTGTTGAAGCACCTTTGGCAGCAGTTACAACCTCGAGTCTTTGGGGGTATGACAAGATGAGCTTTGCACACCGGGATTGGGGGATTTTCTGTCATTCTTCCTTGCAAATCTTCTCAAGCTCCAGTTGGATTGGATGGCGACTGTCAGTGGAAAGCCATTTTCAGGTCCTTCCAGAGATGTTCAATAGGGTTCAAGTTAGGGGTCTGCCTGGGCCACTCTAGGACATTCAGAGTTGTGTGCTTAGGATCATTGTCATGTCAGAAAGCAAACCTTCAGCCCAGTCTAAGATTCTGAGCACTGTAGAACCAGCCAGTACAAGTATTTCCAGATAAAAGAGAGACTGTGTACTCTGAACAGGTGCTCTTTATGAGTAGTCTATAGGAACTGAAGATTTTGCGGTTGGTTTGTGTGAAGCAGCTGAAAGTTGAAAGATTTCAATTAAGCTCACAGCCATAATTTAAGCAATATATGGACACAAAGTTCACACAAATCTCATTTCATAATCACTTTTCTATGTAATTAATTTGCAGCTAAAGAGAGATTTTCTAAGCAACAGAATAAATTTCAACTTGGTGAGTTATAATTCTTTTTGGATTACAAAGAAATATATGTGGGAAAGGGATTTAAAGACATACAAATATTTGGCAAAAATTAACAAGAAAGTTTAAAACACATAAAGTAGATACTTACTTTGAAAGATTAATTTTTATTGAAAGTGCTAGAACCAAATCTCCTTTTTGTTTACTATTAAAGAGCATAGGCAATTGGCAGAATTGTACAAAAAAAGGTAAAGTTAATATGAACCAGACTGTGATGCTGACTGTAACTATGGAATGTCACTTGAAACAAAATTATTAAATGCCAAAGAAAACAAAATAGGAAAAAAGGGGAGCTTGCCTTTTTTGCTTTCCCCTGTTTGAAACACTTTTTAATGACAGTATTATAATGATAATTAGAAAAGTGGTGACAATGGAGGGAAGGAGAGGATCACTAAAGTAACCTTCAGGTAAAGGAGTTATACTGGATTTGCTTCAGACAGTTGTTCAAAAATTGGGCATTAAATTAGCAGAAATACTTGATAGTAAACTACTAAATCACTTGATGCCAATTGGACAGTTTTTGAAAAAGAGATCAAATGAAAGACTTGTAAAGATGAAAGAGGAGATGAAAGAAATTAAGAAGACGTAAAGCTCTGTAAAGCAAGCATCTGAAGTAAACAATTTAATGACAAAGTTAAAATTTGAGAGAGTAAGACAGCACTTATTGATAGAGAGTTGGAAAGAGAACTAGACAATCTGACTCTATTGGAATTGACAGAAAAGGAATTTTGCTTCAGATTTAGAGCAATCCTTTCAAGAATTTTGATGAGGATATTAGAGAAAATATTATTAAATCCCTGGTAAATTTGGAACATTGGGATAGGGAGGATACTGATGCAGAATTTGATAAAGTATGTAGAATAAATTCCAGACTTATGAGAATAACAACTGTTCCAAGAGATATTTTGGTCCATTTAATCAGGAAGAAACAAGGGATCAAGTTTTGCAGTAGCATTTTAATATAACATGAAGATTGAAAAGGCAGATACAATTATTCTTTAAAAAAATACATTTGAACTTTGTGGAAGAGAACCCCTTATAGACCTTTTATGTGAAATAGAAAAAATGAACTTATGATTTATGATTTTGATAATTAGACAGAATGGATAATTGAAAGAGAGATATGCTGAATTGCACTTATAACTGCTGTAAAGAAAATTGAATTATGTTTCTTTGTAGCTTTTTTCTTTTCTATTTTTTCTTTTTTCTTTCTTGAACTTTTAATTGTCTTTTCTTTCTTTTCTTTCCTTTTTCTTACTTTGTATTAAGTTTTTTTAAATTTCCTCTTTTAAATATCTTTAATAAAAATTACATCCAGTATATTTTAAAAAAAAGATTCTTAAAACTGTTGACAGATACCTCTGGAGTGGCTAAACTAAGGCCTTCAGGAAAGAATATGTCCACTAAGGCATGTATAGTAGTACAGTTCCCTAGATGGAAGCATGCTGCAAGGATTAAACATCCAGTGCCACTTGCTTTCTTGCCCCAGCTGATCAAATTCCCCACAGAAAGCATGTGATGGGAAGGAACAGTATTGCCACACTAGAAGCAAGCTTTAGATACTGAAAAATCTTACAAAAATGTCAGCAAGAGAAGTTTTTTCACATGGATGGACATAATCAGAATGTATTCTCTCTGGAGAAGAACGTCCTGGGGAACGATCTGCCCTTTCTATAGGAAACAGCATCAATAATTATTTTAAGTCCTGTTCTAGAACAAGTGGAAGAGACATGTCTACCATGAGAACTATTGTAGAAAAAACCCCACAATTTTGCTAGAAGAGCTGAAGCCTATCTTTGTTTTTTTTCCCTGTGCTAAGAATGAATTAAATCAATTTATAAGGATTAGATGAAAGCTGATAATAAAAGCCTCCCAAGTGTATTCTACAGAGCAGTTAGCTGAAAGAACTTTCTTTGAAGTTCTTAATGAGCTACATGGACACATCCATGTAGAAAGACTGCATCCTATTTTAGTAAATGAGTGTTAAAATTTTTATAAAATATACAGGTTTTGAGTGCAATGTGGGTTTAGTTAACAAAAGATTTTATTTTGAATATTTTTTATTTTGAATAGAGATATTACTAGGATATTAACTTCATTTTATTGGATGCATAAGATAATGGAGGAGACATTGACACATTTGTTTGAGAGTTGATCACAATCACATTGCTTTGGTTTAAGGTCTTGAGGTGTATCAATACACTACTGTGAAGAGAAATAAGATTTAAGATGTTAATGTAGTATTGAACCAGTATTGAAGCTCAATGGTGTTCAAAGGAATCTGGATTTATTTTATATTGGCTGTGGCTTACAAGACTTTTTGACTTTGTTGAAATATTATGCTACACCACTGAGATATGACAGGGATTCAAAAGAATTTGGATTAGAAATAAAAAATACACAATTGGATAAAATACTCCTGGGTCCAGAAAAGAACATGATATCTAAATTATACAATTATCTATTAGAATACGACCTAGCCAAGAAAATTGTGAAAGGACCAATGATGGTATGGGCAAAAAAATTTGGCCATAATATAGATTTAGATGATTGGGAAGAGATTTGGCAAAGGAACCTCATATTAACAAAATCAGTATCCTATAAAGAAAATTTATACAAAATATTATATAGATGGCTTCTGGCACCCTCTAGATTGGCAAAAATGTATCCAACAGTAAACCCAACCTGCTGGGAATGTAAGGGAAACCATGGTACCTTCTTCCATCTCTGGTGGAAGCGTCCATAAGTTAAAAAATTCTGGATCAGTATTAAGTCATGGATAGAAGAAATAATCCAGGATGGATTGGAGTGGTAACCTGAACTGTTTCTCCTGGGTATAATTAAAAGGGATTATTCACTTAAAGTAAGGTATCTGATTATTCACATCTTAACAGCGGCACGAATCTCACTGGCATACTACTGGAAAATGCCTAATTTACCGCCTATATATTTTGTTAATTCAGAAAATATATGAATGCACCGAAATGGAAAGGCTTACATTTAAATTAAAAGAGAAAGGTGATATGGAATATTATTGGATCTGGGATAAATGGTAGGAGTGGATAGATCATAAAGAAAAACAATGTATAAAATAAAAAGAAATAAGGACTTTAAGAAATATACTACCATATATAGGTTAAAGGACAGGAAATCATAGAGTACAAACTTTTATTCCTCTCTCGTTTTGATTAAGCTGAATAAATGATTTATTTATAAAATTATATAGTTGTAATCCAGGAGTAAGAATAGATTAATACATAATATATATTATTAACATAGGTATTTTACAATGGATCAAAAGTAACCACCACTTAATAAACTAGATGGAATATTTAAATCACTATCAAACTGTACTAGAGGAAAACATGATTGGTTGTACTATAGAATTTGTCATGATGTTTATTTGTACAATTTTATATTTTTTACTTTTGTATTTGTATTTTTTAATCTTTTGTATTTAATAAAGTTTTTAAAAAAGAAATATTATGCTACATCATATTTTAAATCTTGGTTTGATGATATGTAAATGCTTTTCACCTATAAACTCATTTCCTACCAATATAAGAAAGATAGATCAATACTTTAACCTGTGTTCTTTAAGGTTTGTTGTTTAAACACACACATACACACACACACATTTATATTCTGATATTCATCTGGTGGGGTCTGTGTGTGTGGACAGATAGATAACATCTAATTACTTTTCTTATTTTTGTTATGCTATTTATTTGTTTACTTGTGCTAAAATGTTTGACACTCATGCTGATGTTCCAAAGGGCAACTCTACCAGCATCAAGTTTTTGCTAAAACCAACGGTGGTATTCTACCGGTTCGGCCCAGTTCTGCCGAGCTAGTAGTGGCAATGAGCAGCGGTGACTGAACCGGTTCTCTCCGACACTCTGCTGTTGGGCCCAACTGCCCGCCCAGGTTCCCATACTAACCTTTATGTCCTGCTTTTGAAGCACAGCTGCTTTGCAGCTGCTGAAGCAACAGGGAGAGTGCAGGATTGCAGGAGGTGAGTTGGAAAGCCTCTGCGCCTGAGCAAAGTGCATGTTTGGTGCACGTGTGCAAAGTGTGTATGCACACACAATGAGTGCCCACCAAGCCATGTCCACCAAACCAGTGGTAAAAAAANTCTACAGCATAAACACAGCTATAGAAGTTTTAGCAAAAATATCTTCAGCCATGTTTCACTTATCTCTGTCCAAGTACATCACTTACACTAAGTAATTTGTTCACAATTTCAACAAAAAAAGAGGGCTACAAGATCATGTATTAAAACAGAAAACCACTCAGGCAGTGACAGAGAAAAACCTTTTGGAGTGGTCCAGTTCACTGGGAAGAACAACACCCTCAAGAAATAAGCTATGTGTCAGATGGATTCATACATGNACATGTTGTCTGCATTTCTCCAGGACACTACTTCTAGCAGAACTGGTATACAAGTGAGACTTTCAAATAAAGAGTGTCTTAGAGAAAATTGGGACTTGTGAAGAGACTCAGAGAAAATGGATAAATTTTGTTGAGGAACAAGAAAATGAAATTTTGTCAGTAGGAGAAGGTAATATTTATTCAATGAAGAAACCCTTAAAACAGTAAACAATGCTGAAAAATATCACAACGAAAACAGGAAAAACATTGCCAAAGCTCTTGGTGAATGAAACAATAGTTAATGAAAAATAGCAATGATGAGGAAGTAGCAATCAGTGGATAAGCTAAACCTTAGCAGTATAGAGGAAACAGCATTGAACAATCCCTGAGGGCTGGCAATTGGACTATGTACACTTTTATGGAAGATGGCAAGTTCAATATATGTTTTGTTCAAACCACAGAGTAATAAGTATATTGAGAGTGGAGACACAGGCTTTGGGAATCTGGAGTTCAGCAGGAGAAGCAGAGAAAAGAGAAAAGGGGGACTAAAAAGTCAGCCTATTAATAGATAATTTAGAGTAAAAATAATAAAGAAAAAGGCAAAGGGGATTAGAAGCCAGAATGTATTAAAAGATATATACTAGATAGATATGGTGGTGCAGGCTGTTAAACACCTAG
>AZIM01002672.1:222352-233654 GCA_000516915.1 Ophiophagus hannah
GGAAGTTTTTAAGAAGAGATTGGACACCCATTTGTTTCCTGCCTGAGCAGGGGTTGGGCTAGAAGACCTGCAAGGTCCCTTACAACTCTGTTATATGGAAGATTTCACAAATTCCTAAAAGTGCCTCTCTTGTTCACCTGAATTTTATTTGAGAAAAGAGAAGTGGGACAAAGAAAACACAAAGGCAACAATCACACATAAAGGTATTCATATAGTTGTGGTGGGTGTGTGTTTCACTAAAACTCAGTATGATTATATGAATGGAATATATGATTCATGCAGAAAATATGATCTAAGGGGACATTTTTGGAGTTGAGGTTTTCAAAGTACCATACAACATCATGATGAAGTGATGTTCCACTTACTTATGAGAATACTAAAAGAGTAAGAACCAGCCTCTGAGTAGAGTAATTGTTGTAAGCTGGTCCTGCCAATTTAATAAACATGAATTATAAAGGGAGTGATCCAGTCTTGTCAAGACAAATCAAATTATTTCTCCACCTCAGTGAAACAAGTCATGTCATCAACATGTTCAATTTTTTCACAAGGCAAGTTCAAGTACAGCCTTATATAAACCTGATAATAGACATTGCAAATTCTATTTCTGGATAGAGTATATGAACAAGGGAAAAAAGACAATAGAACCACAGTTAGAACTAAACAAAGGTTTTTAAAAATATTTTTATTGGTCACATAATAAAATTGAAGGGCTTTAAGTGGGAGAGGAGAAGGAGCCCAGGGCAGGGGAGGGAAGAAGAGGAGAGAAGAGAAGATTTTAAAGGAGTATACCATAATTTCCTTATCACACTTCATTACACTTCCTCTACTTTTTATTTTTTAAACAAAAATCTTCCTGCATTGAAAAATATACAATCTCCCTCCCTCCCTCCCCCCTCATTTTTTAAATCAGAGGACTAGTAGCTAAAGATCCAACTATGAAATTGGATAGGATACTTTTTTGCAGATTGCAATGATTAATATTTTATCTCCCATGCACTATGATAAAAATGGTTTATTTAATATGGTATAAAAAATCTAATAACTGTTTTCACATTATTAAATGTGAAAGCAATTGTTTTGTTTTATTTTTCTTCATTATGTACAGCCCGTTGAGGGTTTTCCTGTAGGGTTATCAAATTAAACAGAAACATTGCTTCTGTTTCTTTCCTATCAAGCAGGGAATTTCAGAAGAAACAGCTTGCCAAGTAAAGGTAAAAACAAAATCTGCATCCTTTGATGCTGTTTTCTAAACAAACCTAAGGAGTTCAAAAGCTTCATTCTTGATGTATAATACAGTAATGTAAGATAAAATGATAAGTTAACCTTTACTGTCATTTTTTGCTGTGGGTACATTGGTACACATCAAAAATGAAATTATGTTGCCTGCTCTCAAAAGAAAGTATATATCTACCTATACACATACATAACACTCATATACACATGCTATTACATACATACATACATGTGTATATATACACATACATGTAAATACATACATACATACACACATACATACATACCAGAAATAAGAAGCCTGAAAATTCACAAGGTTGATGCTATATGGAACAAAACTGGGACTGAAACTAGATGTTCAAATACCATGAAGCCTCCTCCCAAAAGGTAACAAGGAAAACAGGTTGTGAAGGGGATGTGTACCATCCTGTGGACCCTGTTCAAGCATCGCGTCCTTCTATTCATCGTCCTGAATAGAAGGACGTGAACTACCAATAATCTTTTCTGCCATTGTCACCACTCTCTGCACCACCTTCCTGCCTGAAGCAATAATGCTTCCAAACAATTGTAAGTCAATATGACAGGATGCTCTCAATTGTCCCTCTGTAGAAAGGAATGATCTATATAATTTGATTTATAAGACTGACCTATAAAAATGTAAGTGATCTTCTTTCATGTCAATATTGAAGAAAGCAGGGGATCTGAATGCCAAAATTTCAGCAAATGGATATTGATATTTAGAAGGTATAGGTTTAGCATTTCTGATATTGAATGTGAGGCTTCTTCTTAGTTAATAGGTGCAGGAGAATCTTGGTGTCTTTATAGGAAACTGCCAAGCACCAAGCCATATTAATTGACCATGTTCATCTTTGATAGGTAGCAAGTTTCAAGGATTAGGCAAAGACTTTTACACAGCTTCTATAGCATATGCAATGGGCAGTCCCAAACAATGGATTTTTTCCTCCCTCAAATCAGTTGGACTACAACTGAAAATTAGGTAATATTGGTACAAGCTGCTCCAACTGTTTGTGATGCCTACGGATGCTAAGAAGATTAACATGATTACATTATGGGAGACAACCATCTGCCAAGCAACCTACCACTCCTATTTAGTTTTGATCTGCCTTGTCTTGTTCACAGCTAAATATATTATCCTTCCTTATTTTTAAGCGGTTTATTTTTAATGTAGCATTCTCCTATACTCATGTGTGCTATATTGCTTCCTCCTGTAAAATATTTGATGCTTTCTTACTAAGAATCTTGTATTTCAGTTCCTTGGAGGCTTAGCATATGATAATACAGGATTCAGAAGGTAGACACTCAAAAATTTATGTTAATAAAATTTTAGATCTCCCTTCAAATGGCACAAAGTCTTATCAAGCCATATGGTAAAACCATCCATCTGCAAGCGAGGGGAGGAGAGGATTTTTGTAAGGTGCCATTTTGATGTAATCAGATATAGGTGGGAGGATCATTTAAGCCATAGTCAAAATTACTGTAAGAATTCAACAATGGGTCACTGTAAAGTCCTATTTAGTTCTATATTTCTCTTGGTAGTCAAGCAGCTGCCAAATAAAATGACAAAGATAGTATACTTACTATAAATAGAAATATAGACATATTAATTTTCTATGAATTTTCCTATGCCTCTTTTAAAACTATCCTATTTGATTATCTTTATGCTTTTTATGACTCCAATATGTATCTATGAATTAGGGAAAGAAACATTTTCTGTTGTTAATATTTTTTTTTAATTCAGTGATCACTATTCATACCATACCCCACAGGACATAGGCAGCATACAACTAAATTGTTAGCAAAAGTACAAATTAAATGCAGAGGAAGCTAAACTAACAAACTTAACAAAAAGAATTGTAATCATACTTATTTTTGTTGAGAGAGAGAAAAAGAAAGAGAGAGAGAGAGANGAGAGAGAGAGAGAGAGAGAGAAAGTGATAATGCTTTCCATGGTCTCTAGCACATGGTTAATCTGCATTGTGAGTCCTATACTTCAAGAATAATTAGGTTGGGGGAGGGGAAAAACATTTCCAAATGTGAATCAATACATTGTTATTAGAAATTGAAGAAAACATTAAAGTTTACATAAACGGGCAGGCGCGAAGGCAGGAAGCATCCACCTTACTCTGTCCTGGCCAAGCTGTGCGTCCTCTCTTCGCCTCTCCAGCTCTCTTGCTCCTGCTGCCACCTCTTGGCTTGAGTGAATTGATTTTAACTGATTGGTGGAACACCACACAGCTATTTTAACCAGAGATTTCCTTTTCTGAAAAAAAGGTACTGGTAAATATTTAATATTTGTTCTTCAGATAGTCCTCGATTGGCAACAGTTCATTTAGTGACTTTTTGAAGTTACAATGGCATTGAAAAAAGTGACTTATGACCACACAATCATTGCAGCATACCCTTGCCATGTGATCACATTTCAGACACTTGGCAACTAACTCAAATTTATGACAGTTGTAGTATTCTGGAGTCATGTAATCCCCTTTTGCAACTTTCTGACAAGCAAAGGCAACGGGGAAGCTAGATTCACCTAACAACTCTGGTACTAATTTAATTTAATTTGATTCACTTGACAACTGTGGCAAGAAAAGTCATAAAATGGAGCAAAGCTCACTTAACAAATGTCTCANNNAGCAACAGAAATTTGGGGTTCAATTGTGATGGTAAGTCAAGGACTATCTGTATTAACCATTTCAAACTTTTTCTTAATATAAGGATGAAAAGCAGATCATACTATGTTTCACGAAAGTGAAATTTCTAACACATAACATTATGTTACAATCTAGTAGAATTAGTTTTAAATAGAGGAACACCAAGTACTATGAGCATTTGTAGTCCCCATCTTCTGCCAGAAGGGACACATAATTTGTTGAGCTGAAAATAAGTCTCTAAACACTTCCTTATATGGGTGTATTCTCTCTTGCAATCCACCAATATATGCACTGCTCCATATCAATTCATTACAAGTAGATATAAATAAGCCACAATTAGTAATAGTACAATAAAAACATAGTAGCATTAACATTGCAATTTCCACAGTTCAACTCAAGGGAATATGGATTTGCCTAAGCCATATTTAACAACATCTGTTTCATTTTTTAAACCCATGTTTTTAATTGGATGATGATGATGATGATAATGACTGGTCAAATAGTCAGCAAGTTGTTTAGATTGGATCTGGCATTTTTATCTACCTATCAAGCCCTTCACAAGGACTGGGGATAGGCAGATATAATATTTTGTCTTGCCATGTTTCTTTTCTACAATTTTCTAAAAAACACTAAGAAAAACAATGTCAGATCCGTGTATCTGCCATTCTTCNCTTTTTGATGTAACCTGAATATCTTAAGTCCTGTATTGAATCTGTATAATTTGCACGTGATATACAACTGGGGACTGGAGCCCAGATGCCTGGAAACCTGTCACCTCTTGGAGAGATAGCAAGAGGAGAAGGGGCCATAAAAATTCCAGCTCCAAAAGAAACTTCCTGGGAAACTTTTCTNGGGGGGATTAACATGTTGCTTCTTTGTATTGACGAAATCCCCATCAGACTATTTGCTTTGTCTATTACTTGGATAACTTCCTTTTCACAATAAAGAATTCCTTTTGAAATACCCAGCTTTCAGAAGTTCATTCTTATCGTTTGAAGGGGAGAGAGTCTGGGCCTTACAAACAGATTCTTACACTCTATTCTGGAAGGGCTTTTTCCTTTATTATCCTGCATTGAGACTCTGCATGCAGACAATGTAAGACATTACATTCATGGGAGAGATTACCTGAAAGGATTTGTTGCCACTCCCATAATTTTAGGATAATAATTCTCTAGAGCTTCTTTATTTAATATTATTTAAGGACAACATAATATGGTTGTACCAATAATTTCACTGTATTTCAAATGTAAATAATTTTATATAAAACAAAGCAAAGGCATTATTAAAAAAATTAAATTTCTTTCAACACCTATTGTTCTAATGTTTTTGTTGCTGTTATTGGTATTTGCTTTTTGATTTCTGGGCACTACCTAAAGTTTTCTTGGCAAGGTTTCAGAATGGCTTGCTATTGTCTGCTACCTAGGTAATGTTATAGTTTAAAATTAATAGTACTAGTTCAAATTAAAACGCAAGCACATGGAATACAATCTATTGTAAGATTTGGGTGAAAAGGTGTGGAGGGGATTATTTCTAAGCAAAAATATGAACCAAAATTTAGAGAAATATAAATGGGAGGAAATAGATTTGCCAAATTATACAATGTATTGTGTTATGTTATCTTTTTTATGTTATTACTTTTGCAGAAGACAATGTAATATTTGCTTGGAAAAGCTGAAGGAATTTATAGTTCACCAATTGTTATGAACAGAACCATTTTGTTCCTCTGAGACTTAAGAAGTAGATCAGAATGTAAATTATCTTTCATATTTCCTACTTTATCAACTTTTGCTATGATGCTTCCAGCNTGTAAATTATCTTTCATATTTCTTACTTTATCAACTTTTGCTATGATGCTTCCAGCTCACAAAGAAAATAAAATACTATGTTTAGTAATACATATATATACATGTAGAATTGTTTTGTAATGTACCAAACAAAACAGAAAGCAATATACAGTATTTACTTGTTTTATTTATTTTTCACATTTTTGAATTGCTTGTCTTCCTCAAAGATATAGGGAGTGTTCTTTCTTTTCACAGATTCTTAGATTACTATCCTGAAAATTACCCCTAGCCCGATTTACATGCCTGCAACTAATGTAAGCCCTACCCCAAAAATAAGCCCTAGTGAGCGGGTGGGCATGGCCATCATAGGAGGCAGCAAGCACGTGTGGGCTGATGGTGTCTGACAGCAGCCACAGCCCATGCAGCACAGGTGAGTTGAGTACCTTTGCAAGCAGCAGGCAGAAGCCAAGGCATGGGAGAGGCAGGCAATCTGAATGTGATGCATGGGCTGCATGAAAGCCTAGTAGTGGTGGGCCAGCGTGGCAGCCAGCCATGGGAGCCTCATCTTCATGTGGTGACACCAGCAGCAGACAGAAGCTGAAGCACGGGGCAAACAGGCAATCTGGATATGTCTCACGGGCCAGGGGAAAGCTGAGTGGTGGCGGCTGGCTGCAGGAGGCTTATCTTTGCATCTCTCAGCTCTCAGCTTGCCTTTGGCCTGAGCAGCATGTCAAGATTGCCTGCCTTCTGCTCCACGCATTGAGATTGCCTGCCTTCCATTCTGAGCCTTCTGCTCCATGCAGCCTCAGAGTACACCCACCCAGGGATTGGTGGGCTGTAACTCCTTCTGGATACCATAAATCCCCATGCACTTGCCAGCTCTTGTATGCACACCAGGGATTGAGATGCCCAGCTGAGGTGATCACCCTGAAATTGTGTTTCTAATAAGCCCTAGTGCTTATTTTGGGGCCCCAAAGAAAATAAGACTATATTCTTATTTCAGGAAAACATGGTAGATTCTAATTTACTAGTTCTAAATTCACTAACCACCTACTTATCACGTGTGATTTAAATTTTTTCAATATGTGCCATATTTCATTCACTACACTATCCAGTTCTGAAATACATTAAATTGGTGTAGATGTATGTGTACATACACACAGAGACACAGACACAGACACAGACACAGACACAGACACACTAGTGCCCAAATCTAATTCACCGGAGACCCAGTTTGGTGTGGTGATTAAGGTACCAGGCTAGAAACTGGGTGACTGGATTCTAGTCCTGCCCTTGATATGAAGCCACTTGGGCGGCCTTGGGACTGTCACTCTCAGTCTTAAGAAGGAGGCAATTGCAACCCACTTCCCAATGGCCTCGCCAAGAACACTATTTTCAAAGTCCAGAATTTTCAAATTTTCTAGTTTTCAAGTTCAGAATATTAGCTAGAATGTAATAAAGACAAACCAACTACCTCTCCAGATTGCAGAACAAAGATCAAGTAGAACTATTCTGCTCTCTTGCACATCCATGCAACTACTTCATCACAATATGTTTTTGAGACTGAGTCTCTGGTATGCTTAATCATAAATACAGATAATCATATTTTAGATTACACAGTTCAAATCTAGTTTACACATTAATTTCTCATAAAAATTTACTCTGTACTTCCCCCTCAGCCCTGAAAAGAGAGATATTTTTGTCCAGTTGTTCTATTGAATTTATGTGCTGTTTCTCTTCTTACTATCCTATTTCACATTCACAACCCATAGCAACTTCTGTAGAAAGCACACATAGTCGTTTATCTTCATTCTGTGGTTGAAATCTAATGTGATTCCTTTTTCTTATGTGTGTTAATACTGTTTGACCAAGCTGGCTACAATTTTAACTAGTTTATTAAATGAGGAAGCCTTGTGATATCATTAAAAAGCTTCATCTCATACTGGGAAAGGAAAGAAAGTAAAAAATGTATTAAAGACAAAAGCAAACAAATATATTTTATCTCTCCAGGAAAAATTCAGAAAAGCAGAACATCTAAGAACCAGATGGTTCAGAGAATAACATCAAATTTGAAGATTTGCAATCTTAATCCTAAAAAAGATATTTATTTAAAGGTAAAAAATACATATCAATGATTTTAAAGACTGTAGCACAATGAATGTTTTCAGATACATTTCATAATTTCATAATACATTTCATAAGAGCCAAGTGGTTAGAATGCAGTACTGCAGGCTACATCTGCTGATTCCTGGCTTCCAGTTTGATTCTCACTGGCTCAAGGTTGATTCAGCCTTCTATCCTTCCAAGGTCAGTAAAATGAGGACCCAGATTGTTGCGAGCAATATGTTGATTCTGTAAACCGATTANCCAGATTGTTGGGAGCAATATGTTGATTCTGTAAACCGATTAGAGAGGGTTGTAAAGCACTGTCAAGTGGTATGTAAGTCTAAGTGCTGTTGCTATTGCTATAATCAATCTGAGTGCCACATTCAACTATAGCCATGGGTTCACTGGGTTACTATTGTTAATTGCTTTTCTTAAGTCTGTTTTCTATACTTACAAAACAGAAACAATAGGTAAACTCAGAAAGAGCTGATAGAATGCATATAAAAAACAATCCTGTGTTGACCTTGTGAATCTTCATTTAAAAAGTTGTAGAAAGAATTTTTTTTAATTGTAGACCTGAAGAATTTTTGCCCAAGCAAACTCTACCCAAAGGATTAGACTGGCAAGACCAGCAGTCTGTAAGAATTCATACCTACAATATTAATTTAAATGTAAATACTATTTTAGCCAATTGGGAATGGGTTCCATTTTTCTTTTAGATAGAAATAATTTCTGAATGAGGTAACTATGTCAATCATAAAATATAAAAAATTAAATGTACACATGCAAAATTAGGTGTCAAAAAGTGATCGGTAGACTGATGCTTGCTCATCCTTAAGTTCATGTTGTGGCAGAAAGGTTTCAATTAATTCTTTGTTACTTGTGCTATTTCTGCTTGTTTCATCTTTTTAACTTATTTACCTATTTTTAATCTAGTAATGTAATATTTTAAACATGGTTACCTAAGTTATTCTGCTTTGCATTGATCAACCATACTTTACCTGAAGTAAGAGAATTCACCATGGAATTGGACTTCTGCAATACAGACTGCATGGGACTATAACTATAATAATTCTCCCTAAAACTAATCCTGAAAGTATTTTTTGACATAAAATTCAAAAATCCAAACCCTAACTTAACCTTTCTCCCCAGGTCAATCATTGACCTACCAACAACACTAGTATGAACTACAAGCTCAAAAAGAAAGCTAGGACTTCTAGTAAACACAAAATTCTCCTTTAAATATAATATTGATATTCAAAGTTACTTTGAATATTGATAGTCCGTTACTATCTTTAAATTCATTCTCCTGCCAGTTTCTGTATTTACCAAACTTATTCCCAAACTATAAGGAAAGTTAAGATTGCCACTAAGTATAGAAAGTATCACTAAATTATGCAAAGGATTCAAGCAAGCCTAATCTATCTCTAAATTCATTCTCCTGCCAGTATCAATGTTTGGATTCAAGTTTGTCCTGAAGGAACCCAGATCTATAAAATGGTGGTGGCAAGGGTGATATTATCATTGAATGCTTTCTTTAGGATTCAGAAAGGCAAACTTCATACTTAAAGCAACTTAATTCATTTGGGCCTAAATTAAACTAAGATTTTTTTCACTCAAATTAGTTAATTTATTCTGAACTCAGTGAAAGAGACTCATACCTCAGTTCTCATTTTGATCTGGTTAAGAATAATTTAGAGACTGATTGATGGTAGATAACAATTCAGGGATTTTAAAGTATTTTCTGTATCTCTCTTTTTTAAAGATTTAGAAGATGAAAAACAAATATCCCTCATAGCAATAAGATATTTTAGTATTTCCATAAAATAGTAACAAAGTACATTCAAATTGTAAAAGATAAGTGGGAATCAAGCCATCAGTGTCACAGTGGATGATTAAAATGATGAATAGATTATAAGAGCCACACCATATCTGGGCTCTAAAATTAGATAATAGTAAAGGAATCAAATAATATGTAACCTCTGTATCCCTTTGCTGCCTGCCAATGCTTGTCCAGATTTTGCAACCCAGTTGTCCAGATTTTGGATGGTCTTGCTTTGTGATTTGGACTTTAAAGTCTGCTTTCTCCATCTAAAGCCACTATCAGTATTTTTTATTGCTAAAAAATAAAAACAGCACACCTTAATATAGCACTTTGAGCTGCTTCTGTGCAATCTTGATTTGTGGTGCAAAAAGATCCAGTAGGACATTTTTTATGATTTAATTTTATTTTTATTTTAAAATAAATAATTTTATTTATTTCAATTCTGTAATTTCTGCTCAATTTATCAATCTCTTAGTAACAAAAGAGTACAGATTGAAACCAGTTAAAATCACACAGTCCTATAAAAGCCACAAAAAATAAACTTTACATTGGGTATTATAGAACATCTTTTGCATAACAATAAATGGTGCACCATTTTTTTTATAGAAACATAAACAATTGGGGAAATGGAGAGGAGGTAGGAATACACAAGTCACCAAAGCTATGCTACTGCTTAAAGAATACCATAGGAATTATTGAAGGAAAAATTTAAACAGAAACATACAGAAAGTTAGTGGAGAAGACAAGATAAATGAATGAGAGGAGTCAAAAGAAGTCTGAAAAAAATCTTTCCTGACTAACGTATTTTAGTAAAAGCCAAAACGTTTTTGAGCTAAAATTTACAAAAGCTCATGTCAAGAAAATAGAAAGAACTTGAAAAAAAATCATAAAATGCAACACCTGCAAATATAACTAGAAAGACTATGGCAAAAGAAAACAAAAATAGAATCAATAGTAATAAGTGCCTTGGGTGCAATCCCCAAACAATTGGAATACTGCTTGAACACAATCGGCATTGACAAAATCATCATCAATCAATTGTAAAAGGCAGCTTTACTTGGAACACCTTACACTCTGCAACAGTATCTTTAACACCATCAAACAACATAATCTGCCTATCCCAGGTCCTAGCAAAATACTCAATAGGTGGATAAAAATGCCAAATCCAGTCTAAACACCCGGCTGACTGCGCAATGAACCATAATAATATCACCTTGATTTTTGCTATGATAGAGTAACCCAGCTTTTTGATAAATGAATGTCTTTCTGACAATAAAACTCAGGCTAGATCTTGAAATATTTAAAGTCAAAGAAGAGTTGTACCTCCTCAGCAAATAAAAGCTGCAATGGTAGAAGGCAAAGCAGCAGATTTAAATTGTTATGTAAGTTGTTCAGAAGAAACTATCTTCTTTTTGTTTACAAGATATTCTGGAAGAAAACACAGACATTTGGTGAGGCACACTGGATCTTGTAAGCTCCTGCAAATGAAAAATTAAGCCCCCTTTCACATTGTACAGTATAATATGTTGCAAAATGTTGATTAGAACTAAAGACAGCAAGGTTTAAAGCTTGTGCACATGTAATGTGTGTGAGACTTTCTGTATCTCAGCCTAACCTAACTGAAAAAGTTTTCTGAAAACAAATGGAAGCACAAACTGAATAGAATAGAATAGAATAGAATA
>AZIM01002674.1:85584-96340 GCA_000516915.1 Ophiophagus hannah
GAAATGTTTCCCCTTTTGCATTTGAGCATGCAAGAAGGGACAGTAAAGGAGAAAGGGAAAGAGGAAAGACAAAGAAAAATAAGGAATGATGGGAAGAGAGCAAGGAAAGAAAAATAAGGAAAGTGGAGAAGGAAGAATAAAGGAGAAGGAAGAGGGAAGGAAAAAGAAGAAAAAGAAGAAAGGAGATTATAATGAGAGGAGGGAGAGTCTGAGGGAAGTCGTGCCTTAGCACTTGGCCACCACAGGTGCCCCCAACATGAGTGAAGTCANCTGGCCATGCCCCCTGGCCACACACCCCTGTTGCCCCCAAAGTCAAACACAACCTTGATGTTGCCCTCAATGAAATCGAGTTTGATACCTCTGTTCTAGATGTATAAAATAAAAATAGCAACCACTAAGAAGAAGCTTGGGGATTATCATGATTGCTGAAGTTGGTCTGTGTTAAACACAGTTTAATTCCCTTCAACTCTTTCTAAAATTCAAATCAATCTATTGGAATGAAATTTCTATTATATTCTTACTTCAGACTGTCTGAACATGAACATATTTAACTACTTGCCAAATGTAGTTTAATACTTTAAAAATTGATATATGCATAATATAAGAACAGATTCATGTTGCCTTCAAAATAAGTGATAGTAGAAAATAGTTATCAAAAGGAATACCTGTTTGATTATTTGATAGGGATGAGTGAAAGCCCAATTGTACTTAGTCTTCACAGTAGTTAAGCAGGATGCCAATACTGCTTTTTATTGCCATGAATAAATTGTTCTGTGGCTGAACAGGAAATCCAGATGTAAGCTAGCCCTTCCCATCTCTCGATCAGTCAGTAGTGTGATAGTGCTACATGAAACTATAGCACCAATCTCTACACTACAAATGAACTAAACATTACTTGATAGAGTTTATATAACAACTTCAGGATAAGAAAACAATTGCATGTGATACTTTGTCTCACAAACGCTATATTTATGGTGACATTGTTCCACAGTAGCATGCAGAAATTTGGAAAGAAGAAGGGAGGAAAAAAAATTAGATATTTAGCTCTGATGTGTATTGGTGTAAGTCCTGTTCCCTTGCTCTTTCCCTCCTCTAATTTATGATATACCCTTCTTCCCTATATAGATGATACTTCAGGACAATTATGGCAGCCACTGAGCAATGGATGAGATTCTCAATTAAATCATACTCTGAAAAATGGCAGTTTTATCCATTTATAGTGTCTCTGCTTATGGAAGTACACTCCCTTGAGTTTTAATAATCCATCATCTATCCATTTAAACCTTTCCCTATTTACTGAAACTGTTCTTGAAGGTTTAAAGCCCTTGGAGTCAATCACAATATGGCTTGGAGTACTATACTAGAGAAAGGACATTAGAGCCAAGATAAAGAAGTGGTTTGGGACAGAACAAAAGCCTACATTTGATTTAATTTCAATATAATTAAAATTGGTTTTAATTAAGTAAGTACAGTCATATCATTATACTCTTTGTATTTAATAACTTTCTTTTCCTGACACATTTATTACATCTCAAACTGGGAAACAGCAAGTTGATGTGCAGGTTATGCTTTCCTGCCCTAAAGGAAAACTACTGGTGGATACAACTCCCTAGCACAATGCCAACAAGCTAAAAGAAAAAAGAAAAGAAAAGAAAATGTCCACCAACATTTTCTGTGATGTTATGCTTGGCAGTGTTCCCTGTTTCCAGCAATACTCCAAACCACATTGTCATTTTGCACTGCTTTTAATTTTGCACTGCTTTTAATTTTGCCAATATTATTTCATGTCCAATAATTTATTATAATTTAAAAAGTATGGTATCATTCATATATGAAAAATGAAATTAGCATTTTTATTAAAGCAGTTCTCCTATCCCTATTCACTGTGTTGTATATCCCTCCTCATTTGTTGGTGTTTGTTTGCACTGTGTAGCTGATTGCTCAGGGACAACACTTAAAACAGTGTTTCTCCAACTCAAGCCAAGAATCTCTGCCACAAACTCAGCTAATAAGTATGCAGAGTAGTAGCAAAACCCATCACCAAAGGAAAACAATAATTTGAATATATGATAAAAGAAAAACAAAATCAACTCATCAGTGTGCGATAAGGAAAGTAAATTATACACCCCACTGGAATGGCTTATTGCCCAAAGGAAATGCAGCTAGATTAAAAATGGTGAGAGAAAATACAAAACCACTGCTTTATTGAAGATGGCATGAGGGGGAAAAATTGTACCAAAGAAAAAATAAAGAACTCACTGAATTTTTAAAGATGTGCAGCAATAACAATGGAATTGTCAAAGTATGCACTTCTAATATTACAATCTAATGGTATACTGTATGTGTAAAAATGGTACATGTAGAGTCAAGGAAGTGGTATCACAATCAATTACATTAAGTCAAAAACATTAACATTGTATGATGATAGAAGGTACAACTCTACAGAAATTTAACTTCTAGAAGAATATTACTACTTAACAGTGAGTATAGAGTGATATAGATGATTGGTCATTTGAAATTTTTAAAGGCTCATTTTTAGGGGAATATAAATCACTAACACACATATAACTAATAATTGGGGAGCATCCCATCCCTTCTATTTTCAATGGTTGCCCATTGACAATTTGGTAATTTGACACAATTTAATGTCATGTAGAATTATTTCATCTAATCTTGAGGGAAAACACTAAGTACAAAACAAAGCCCCTCAATTTCCATAAAAATGCATGGAGTTGTGTTAACAAACATATCATCAGCTGAAAGATTTCCATAAGCTGATAACATGTTTCAGTTTTTTCTTCATCAGTCCTGTACTATTCCTGTTCAGCTTCATAGGTAATATGAAGCTGAATATGACAATATGACAATATGAATAGATTGCTCTAATTACAGAACCAACAATGGGCTACTTCTTAAATCATTCTCATAAATCCATTGAAGATGTAGGTTAAGTATATGAAGAGGAAGAAGAAAATAGGCTCATTGGTCGATATAGTTTGTGTGGCATCCAAAAAGGAGAAGCAGCACATATAAGTTTCCACACAGCCAGGACCTCCTATTATCTAATATGAACCTATGCATGTACAGCTTCATGTGACATATTGAACGCATGGATATCATGAGTAGGAAGGACCAAAACAAATATAAGTTCATAGAGCTGCAAGTGCAGACTTATTTTTCTTTCAAGTAGCCGTAATCTTTTGGTCCATGTATGAAGAGGAGTTTGGAGTGTATGTCTTAACAAAAGAAGCAAAACGCTATTGATATAAGAAACAAACATCTGGATTTAGAAACAGGACGAGATTTATGCTGTTTGGAAGAATGCTGTTAGATGACTATGGAGGACTGGAAAAACGGGGTTGAAGATAGAGAAATTGGAAGGTATAACCTGGAAACAGGAAGCTAAAAGAACATCTGACTAGACGAAGGCTTAAGGAGAATGTGGCAAAGAATGCACATGAACAAAAAAGAACATTTCAGAAGCCCTTGTTTTCCAGAAAACTTGTTTTCTCATAGGCATGTGAAAATTAAGACCTTCTGTTTCAGCAAAATTGGTTCTAATGGCTAGGGACCTTTGAATCAAGGAAGCAAGGAGAAAAAGAACTGCAATCATATCCTCTTGCAAATTAACACACATACTGAAATTTGAGGAGGAAAAAAACATGAGCAATACTTCCTTAGACCTGCTGCAGGATGGTCTGTCTCTATGGAAGCTGAAAGTCCATGCTGTCCTCATCCTGCCTTTTTTGTCATTATGCAAACACTTGGGCATGTTTGTATATTTCTGTGATTTATTTTTCTACTCTCCTCATAGCTCTGGAAAGCGCAAATTAACATGACAAGTTCTTTTGGCACTTCCTTCCACTGATTAGTACAAATTAAATTTCACACTAATTAGCACAAGCTGTTTGTACATAATATAGAAAAATCTGATTTCCAATGATGGCCGTAAATATAGTCCTCCAACTGACACTTGATCTTGCCTACCATAATTAAGTTCCTTAGCATTCTTAATAGAACTTGAGATACCTCCTGACACAGCTTGGGCTTACGTATTATTTGGCAGGCGGAAAATTTTTTCTGCAAATAGTTTCACTATTGAATGCAAAACCTACTAATTGTTTTAACAGTTGTTTAACAGTTTCAACAGGTGAAAATAGCACAAGTAAGGAACAGAATGCCAATTTGCTTCTTCAGTAAAGGTGCCTATAATACTCTGACTTAAAAATTGAGTTATAACACTTAAAGAATCTTATTAACGTTTCTGAACTTGGCACAATGTGTTCTGCAAATAGCAAACATGAATGTATATGTGTTACCTATTTAGAGTCATAGAATCGTAGGGCTGAAAGGGACCGCAGAGGTTTTCTAGTCCAACCCCCTAGTCAAGGTAGGAGCCCTACATCATCCCAGTCAAATGGTTGTCAAGGCTATTCTTGTAAACCTCCAGTAATACAGCATCCACAACTTCAGGAGGCAAGCTATTTCATTGATTAATTGCTCTCACAGTCAGAAAAATCATCCTTACTTTTACGTTGGATCTCACTTTGACAAGCTTCCACTCATTACATTTTGTCCTGCCCTCTGATTCTCTATAGCATGGGTGTGAAACTCATGTCATCACGATGTTGTCACATGACATATTGGGATTTTTTTCCCCTTCACTGAACCGGGTGTCGGCATGGCACTGGCCAGCCAGTGCATGATGTCAGCATGGCGTCGGCATGGCCAGTGCATGATGCATCTGGCCTGCAGGCTGCAAGTTTGACAGCCCTGCTGTAGNGGCTGCAAGTTTGACAGCCCTGCCATAAGAAGAAGGTTAATCCTCTCTTTTTTGTGGCAGCCTTCAAGTAATGGAAGACAGCTATCATATTCCCCCCTGCAATTGTCTTCAATAGACAAGAGAGACCTAGCTTAGCCTCCAGATTCTTTATCATCTTTGCTGCTCTTCCCGTATATACTTTTTAGGGTCCCAACATCTTTTTGTGTGTGTTGTCGTAACAGAACCAGACACAATATTGCAAGTATGGTCTCAACAGCATGGTTTAGAGCAGTACTATGAAAGACTAGAATTTCCATCATGANGGTCATGTTTGTACCAGTCTTCAACACTCATATCTAGAAATATTATGTCAATATAGATAGCTTACACTATCAACTTTAAATGTTAATAAATGGAAAATACTTTAATGAAATGACATTCTTATGGCAATATGATTGAATGCACATGTTGTTGGATGGACAGCAATCTACACTCTGATCTACACTTAAACTGAACAAATATAAGATTAAAAAAATGGAGTTCAACTCTTAGTACCATTAAATATAATCAGCAAGAAACTGCAAATATTCAGCATCTTTTTGATCTTGGAATCTTTAAAATGTTATAACTTCATTCCAGTACTTAAAATAAGGTCAAGAAACTTTGGGACATGGCCAAATAAAACAAATGGGAAATAGTTTAATACTTTCATGGGCTGCATAATGCTTTTTCTTTCTTTTCCTTTTTTTTAATATTGCAGTTGGAAAGCAGCGTTGATGAAATATCTTAGCTGAGAACTTTTTTGAAGTTGAAATAATTACTGTGAATAGTAGAATATTATTTCCCTCAAGTATACATATTATGCAAATTCATAATAATCATTAGCTGTTCCTAGTCTTACCCGTAGGTGCCATTAGATATTTCTGTACATTGCTGTATGTAATCTATTCATATTTTTGTCAGAATTAGATTTATCAGTATCAGGGGAAGACAACTGTTCCATTGGTATATATATTTGTTGCTTGGAAAGCTATAATTGGACTGAAGTTTTTAATTAATAGGGTCTTCTTGAAGGAGAAACTATATATCACATCACTCATAACCATTCCCTTCAAGAAATCAATGGTAATATGCAGTTAATGTATAAAGTAAAGGCATGTTTAATCATTACGCAAGTATGAAAAGGTTCTGGTGCAACATGATGCGATCCTCAGGGCAAAACAGTAAAATGCATTATGAAATTTAGTACCATGAGCTGTTCATAAATAACCCAAAAGTTTTAGATTATTCTGCTTTATTCAACTGTCAAAATTTAAAATAAAAAACCAACTTTAACAGTAAATCAAATACATATACAGTACAATGTCAAATCTGTGACTAGGCCACGGTTTCACCACAATTATACCAAAAGGGCAGAATTAAGAGGCCACATTAAATTCTTTGTGCAAACAGGTTTTGGTAATGCAGTCCAGGTCTGCTATCCCCAGTAAAACCATGGATGATCGTGGTTGTGTTGCAAACCAATCTGGCACCTACTATCGGTGGCTTGATGCCAAAGTTACCAATAGTTTAACTCTTTGGATTAACAATGGAGCATTCAATTAGAAGTAGAAATCATTATCCAATTGTTGGTTTCTTTTATCTTGAAAGGCTTTCCTGTGACCTCTACTAACTCTTTCATAGTCTGCTGGTATCAGAATGTATTCACATTATATCATATCATGCAACATCACATCATTAACAAATCCAAAAAAGCCATCAATAATTTTCAGCCCATTATTCCACATCCACCTATATGCTTTGTATTCTGTCAACAAGTCTTGGTTCAGCAAAGACAAATGCATATACATCTTATACATACAAAAACCATAAAATTACTAGAAGAAAGGAAGCCTACATCACAGTTAATACCAGCCCAATATAGAAACTAGACAGCCTGATTAAGGGAACCTTTAATGACTTAACTATGAAAGGTCAGATCACAAAACAAGAACAGTAGCCCATGAAAAGCAGTGTCCCATGCTTCTTTTTTCACTTCACACTACACAAGTCTGACATACTTCTTCCATTTGTATCGTCACCAGGGACACCAACATACAGTTTATCTAAAGAATTTACAAAAAAAGTCGGATATCTCATAAAAGGTCCAAATGTTCTGTCAATCCCCCACTTTTACTTTTTGGGCAACTGGTTACTGTGCCTCCAGAAAATCAAGGATAATAGAAGATGAGATTATAATTTCATTCAATATCACGGCACTCTTTTTATTCATAGATCCAGGAATAGCAAAGAATCCATGGCAGCTGTACTTCACAATACACATTACCTTAAAAAAACATGCTAAATACACTCCTTTATTTACAGTGAGTATAGGAAAAAGTGAATAGATCTGAATTATGTAAACATGAAAGTTTCTACATATGAATGCATCAAACATAGCAAAATATAGTAAGACTGAAATACCCAGAATCACAGACCTCACTTGCTTCTGCCTCACTACCTACTCTCAATATTATGGACAAATATACCAACAAATCAGAGGTACACCCATGGAATCATATAAGTGGCATATAAATTTAATAAAAGGAAATAAATCAACCCCCTCCATTCTCCCTTTGCCCCTTTATAACTGTGGCCACATGCCTAGGAAATTACTTGGCCTTAGGTTTTCTCTAAATTATCTCCACATGGCTTAATTTTCTCTTCTAGTTTCATCCCTCTTGGTCTAATTCTTCCTTTCCATCTCTCTCCAGCATCTTCCAACCCCAACTCATTATTCTATTCTTGATCATCAGCTGTTATGAGGGCTACCATTCTTCCAACTATTCTTCTTAAATCCTTTCACTAGAATCTTTATTTTCTCTTGCACTTTCTTCCTCTTCAATCTTACTCCAATTGCCATTGCCCACTGATCTACCAGTATAATTCCTCTGAAAGAGGAGTTTCCAAATCTAGCTTGAGATTTCATAGTTCTGATCTAAGTCCACTACAGCAATTTCAGACCGACAATGGGATGTCACTTTTTACCACAATGGATTTTTTAAAAAAACAGACACACTTTTGGAACAATATTTTCAAAGATGTTTCTAACAGAATTTTTCCACTGGCAGGGGATTATACTGACTAAGCTGATGATACTCTCAACCCCATAGGATAGATGTTCAGAAACTTTATTAAACAAAAATAAGCATTTTCATGACAACTAGCAATTTCAAAGACTCGCTACTCTTTTGGATCTGTAGAAGGTGATGACTCACAACAATTTCATAGAACCATCTGCAAAAACAGTTCTATGAGAAAGAGAGTCTGATAATATTAATTTCCCTAATCAAGGGTATGGTCATATAAATATTTAATTTGCCCCATAGCCAGGATTCATAAAACATGATAAGTCAAAACCAAACTATCACTTTATGGCTCAGAATGATACATGAACCCACACTGGAATTTTTAGATCATATTGTTGAGTTTAATGTTCTACAGAGCCAACAATTGTGGTTTACAATGATTATTCTTAATATATGAGCAGTATATGATTTTTTTTCCATCGCTGTTTTCCACCACTGCAATAAGCAGCACAAGTGAATTTAGCTCTTTCTGTTTGAAAGTGAAAATTATCAGAATACCATCCCGATGTTCAAGTGCTCAGAGTCAAAACACAACAGTTTTTAATCATTTTTATTATTTGAATTCAAAGTTGCTACAACAATGATACATGTGATTGAAAAAAGAATTAAGCTTAATCAGGCTATTAACCAGAGATATTTTCTACACATTATAGAGAGATAAATTAGAAAGACTACAATAGTTTCCAGAAAACATCTGTTAAACAATGTCACACTGTTGATAAACAAAATTAAGGTCTTTTTGCACTTGAGTTTAATCCAGCTATAGCAAGCTATAAAAGAGCTATCAAAAAAGCATCCTGTTTGTTATTCATATAGAATAGCTATAACTGGAAATCTTTAACCTTCTCATGATAGAACTTCCATTCAGAGCATTACACCACTGAATGTGGAATGCAAAGGAGTTGATTTCCTATGATATTGTGCCTGAAACTGAATAGGGTACAGACGGGCATAGTGGTCTATAACTAACAGTGAGAATTGAGTTCCAGATAATTTAAAACATGTAAATAAATCTGGGGTCCTTGGTGCTCTCTGAGCTNCCCTAACTAGGTAACATTATCAGTGCTAGTGGTCATCTGCAAGAAAACAAGCAAGCCCAGAGAGCACCAATGACCCCTCATTTCAAACCTGAGCTATAAATATTCTCCTTTATTGAAACAAATTTGGAAGCCTTGGTCAATATAATTTTTGTATTGTATTGCATTGTATTTATGACAATTTATATGGCTACCCATCTCATAAAAAACCATAACAATTAATAACACTGCTTTCCCCCTCAAGTGTCAACAATCAGTCAAAAGTTATCAGTTGATCAGAGCTATCAGCTGACACTCTTTAGCCAATATGTATAAAGATGTCTTGGCATATTCTTCTTCAACAAGAAGTTGATGATGGTGAATTCTAACCCTGAATTTAAATTGATAGTGTTAAATTGATAGTGTTAAATTAGAAATTTTGAACCATTTCTAAGGGTTGTATTAGAAGCAACTAAGAGATCCATGATAATAACTGAGGAATAATTGTCAATAATTCCTGCAAACTCATTTAGGATGGCATTTCTTAGTGGGTTCAAGAAGAAAAAGTTTATTTAACCACTTGCATTTATTACTTTATTTGTTTTTTCCAGCAGAGCTATATTAGTTTTTAGCATTCAGCTAATGGAATCTAAATATTTTGAAAACACTTTGCCACTTTAGTATTTATTAGATACATTCTCACATATTTAACATAGTATAAAAATTCAGCTTTATGTGTGATTCTTTTTATTTAGCATCGTCTATGGCATTGTAAATAGTGTGCATTCATCCGTAACTTGATAAATAATTTTAGAAAATCAGTACTTCCGTGTTATNTGTTATATTTTAAATTTGCTTTGAAATTTAATGTATTAGGATGATCACACATTTTAAATTTTGCCCAAAGCTTTTGGCCTTGAAAGTGCATGAAGTTATTTTACCACATAGCTAAATTTAATATATACTAACAAAAGAGCTATAATTATTTTATCCAACAATTTCTTGATACAATAGCATCCCATTGCATTATGCCATGAACTTAAAGGGGTAGAAATTGTTTTGTCTCTTTCTTGAGATTCCTTCATAGCTCAGCTGTCAGGATTTTTTGGGGAATCTTACTTTGTTTTCAGTGATTCACATGTTGACTTCACTGATTTGACTTTCACTTCATTTGACATGACCTGTTCAGAAGAAAGTCCCTTTTGGGGTGTTATAAGTTGTCTCAGGAGTTCCAAGCAACCACAGAACAAGTAACCACCTTCAATAGCCATTTCATTTGCACATAATATATGGATGGAACAATGGGAAAACATGTAGTTAAAAGGATTTAAATCAGAGATGGGCTGCCTGAACTGGATATTAATTTTCTGAGCAGTTCAGAGAACTGGTTTTTGGAAGAAATCTTTTCCCACTTTACAGGGCTAATCCCGCAAGGGAGGCAGGAAGGAAACATTCTGGTATGCTTGCATTTCTAGCCTAATCCTTATCTTAATTGCCCTGCTGCTTTAAGTGTTTTCAGAATCTGCCTCTGGGTTAAGTTGTTACATTGTAAGCCTTAATGGTTCTTGGCAGAATGCCCAGACTTTCTGTCTGTAGACTGAACTTCTCCGGAGTCCCCCCTCCACCTGGAGTTTTTTGTGGTACTTTTATTCCTGGGGCTTGACTTTCTTAAAGATTGTTAAAGGGTTGTTTTAAGTTTTTTGAGTATACTTCTAACACAGCTGGAACACTATTTATAGAAGGGTTGGCATAGCCATAGAAGAAATGGCTGAGAGGCAGGATGCAAGCTTGGCATTCTGTCTAATTTTTTTAAAAAAACAAGTTTTATTCAGTTTTTAACATTTTAACAT
>AZIM01002674.1:157712-169343 GCA_000516915.1 Ophiophagus hannah
AATCCAAATATGCCTTACATTCCTTTAAATTTAAACTTTCCGCAAATTGGCCTGTCTTCTGCAAAACTTGGAAGCTGGCATGCCCAAGGTTTCTGTGTAAAAGATGAACACCTGAATCATGTTTTGCAGCATTGCCAAATGTTTGTGCACATTGACCTTTTTGTCCCTGTAGCATATAAAGGTTATCATGCTTTATGCCCTTTGCATAGACAATCCCATTTTTCTTTATAAGACACTGCCCATTTACAAATGTGGTCTCAGATTCTTGCTTGTCCAAACTAGAGATACTCAGCAAATTAAATTCCATTTCTGACACACATAAAACATTATTAAACCTTGTTTCCAAATATGGAATTTGCACACTGCCTCTTCCAATGACTTTAGCTTTCTTGCCATTTGCCAAGACTACTGTGTCTCTAGCAGCTGCATCCATCCTGTAAAACAATTTAGCATTATTAATAATCATTTGACTAGCCCACTGTCTATTAGTCATTGATCTCTCCTGTAAGAGTTGACTTTTGCTATTGCAGTTTGTCCATCAACTTGTCTTTCTTGCAAACTGCTTCTTCTGTTTTGCAAATAGTCCCTCTGCAAACAGTCTTTCTTTAAGTGAGTCATTTCACCACAAATGAAGCACCTCTTCTGTTGCTGGGTTGTAATCTGATATCCCCTGCTGCTCTTCTCTTCTCTGGAGACAGCCAGTCTGTGGAATTTTCCATTCTGCTCCTTGGGCCTCAGGGATTTTCTATAATGGTGTTTCTGCTCTTCAGCTATCAGATACACTTTCAGAGCTTCCAAATGCAATTCCTGCTCTGGATTGCATTCAAACACTGCAGAAATAATGTCCCAAGTTGCACCAGAAAAGTAAACACAGATGACTGAGGCTTCATTTAACTTCTTTATAAACATATCAAGGAAACTTTACAATACCAGTTGTAGATTTCTCCAACACAGAGCAAACTCAAACAGAAGGAAACATGTTACAGGTTCAGAGCAGAACAGTAACTGAGGAGCTCAGAAACAGACACCAGTTTCACTCTAGTTCAGCAGGCAAGCTAGCAAGTTAGTTTTTCTTTCACTTTAGAGCTGAGCACAGAACAGAGATAAACCACACCCAGATTCTCTCTTTAAGTTTCAGCCCTCAATTCAGCCCTCATTGGCTGACCTTCTTACTAAGCTCTATTCCAGTTCATGAATATACTCTGACAGGACCCTTTCTTTTTCTTAAACATAGTCTTGTTTTATTTTTTTCCTATTTTTTATTTTTTGTACTTTCTACTTTGTTCTTTTCTTTTTCTTAGTTTATATACATTTTTATCTTTTTAATTTTAATGTCTAAAAATACTGTAAAAGAATTGAGAATTAAAAATGCTCATAGCATTGGAGTTCTTTAATAATGTATCTTTTCTGAAGATTTCTTTGATTTTACATGGAGTCCACTTATAATGAATCAGTAATTTTGATCTTATAAATCTCAGCAATTTGGTGACAGTTCTGCAATATATCCAAGATTCTTTGACAACATTTCTCACCACAAAAATAAATTATACATCAAAAAGTACATTGATCATTTCAAAGTTCAAAACAAAGAGGCTGAATATTGAAAGAAATCTAATAAATATTTGTGAAAGGCAATAATGCAACTGGTCAGCCAGCAGAATTTCTAAATTTATAATAGGAAAATATGCTTTACTTGCATAATTGGATATGTGATGGCACAGGTCCAATAGATGACATGAATTAGGACCAGCAAACATGGCTTGATGCTGTCCCTTTTGTTAATCCTTTTTCTTCAGTACTTGAGCACTAGAAGAAAGTAACAGAGTTGCTTTGCAGAATGAGAAGAGTGTGATAATAAAGGAATGAATAATATTAACAATATTGACATATTCATGGGGGCAGGGGCAGGGGCAGTGAGACCAGGACTTTCAGCCTTGTATTTGGTCATCTCTGAGATTTATTTTGTTTTTTGTTTTTTTCGTTTACAGTGGAATAAAGCTAACCAAGTTTTACTGAACATTTCCTTTTAATTTGCATTCAGAATCCTGAAGGAAAGAATGCCTTAAGAGTTTTAGAGGAACAAATAATGGAAATGGACTTCATAATTCTTCTTTCCAAATCAATTACTGGTGTTAATTAACTCAGATCTTGGTCCAAGGTTATATGTTTAAGTCCTGCTCTAATCCTGCATCTATGGTTGACACATTCTTTCAAGGCCTTAT
Source organism: Ophiophagus hannah (assembly GCA_000516915.1). NCBI lineage: Eukaryota > Metazoa > Chordata > Lepidosauria > Squamata > Elapidae > Ophiophagus > Ophiophagus hannah. The sequence goes on from AZIM01002674.1 coordinate 159,935, forward strand.
GTGAGTAGAACTTACTGTAAAAATTGGGATGTCTTAGGAATGGGGGAGTGTAGTCATCACCATTAGTGTTAGAAATATGACACCTGAAATGTGATAGGTGAGTAGAAAATAGAATTGTTAGATGCAAATTCAGCCATAGGTCAATTGTTTTGCTGATGGTTCACATAATAATGGAAATATTATAGGCACTGTCCTTCTCTTGATTAACAAGATAAAATGCTATAGAATGTATTCCTACCACCAAGAAGGTTTCAATAAGTAGCTTTAAAGCAGCAAAATTATGAAACAATTATGTTCATCAACTGCTGAATATGATACGCATGTTGAACTCTTGGAAGATTTAGAGTTCAATCCTTGGCAGCAGCTGATGTTAACAGCTGTCTTAGAACACAAAGAAAAAAAATATCTGCTGCAAACTCCATAGACATCAGGAAGGGCATCCTGCCAGTAAATGCTCAGCTGCATCCAGTTGTCCTGACTCTACCCCAAATTAAAGGACCACAAGTTCGTAAAAAGGGGATAGTGGTTACATATATTCCGTGTTTTGGTAAAGGTCTGGTCTAATGTACTATCAGGTTGCTTATTTTTGTCTATAAGGAACTTTTACATCAATGAATTTCAGCATACAACAGTCAAATAGTTTTTTTAAAAAAACTATTACAAACTATTAATGCCTTATTTTGTTTTAGGAAGAATTATTTAATTTAGCATCAGCATAAGTCTCACATTATATTTTGCTATCACAATTCCTGCATTTGTAGTTCATTGAATATAGAAGACTGTAAATAGTAAGAAGAGAAGAGGAGGTTGATTAACACAATAAACTATTCTTATTGACCATTGGAAATATTCCATAAAGCTATATTGCTTTTTCTTGACACTTCACTTGGTGTATGTAGTATTTTCTGTTCTGTACATTGAGAAAGAAATGTTTTATTTTATATTAAAATGAAGATCAGTCTAAGCCAGTGATGGTGGCTGTTGTGGTGTGCCGAAAGCACCCACATCCCAGCACCCACAATGCAATGTGCCCCACCCCCCCTGCACATGTGCAACACCTCTGCCCCAGTCCCTTACCTGCACTGTGCATGCACATACCTCCCAGCTGATTTTCAGCCTGTTTGATGTCGTTTTCACCCTCCCGGAGGCTCGAGGGGAACCTCTGCAGCCTTGGGAGACCAAAAAACGTATTTCTGGAAGGCTCATTTTTCGGCCTCCTCAGGCTGGGAGGGCAAAAATGGCCTCAAACAGGCTAAAAATCAGCTGAGAGGTGTGCACATGCGCAGTGCAGGTAAATTTGGCTGGGGATCGCATGCCTGCACAAATGGCTCTGCGTGCCACCTGTGGCATGCATGCCATATGTTTGCCATCATGGGTCTAAGCCAATTACTCAATAAAGGTCTGGGTATATGTGTTTAAGAAAGTTTTCCAAGCTTTACCATAGGATTCCAATCAAGATATTTGTAAGAAGTATAGAAAAAATGAAAACCCAAAGCTACAACTCTTAGAGAAGCTTGAGACTCTTGTATTAAGCTCCAAAATATTGCTTTTATCTCTTCATATGTTAGAGGACTGAGCTAAAATGGAAAAAAAATCCTAGAATGAGGATCACCAAAAATCTGATGACCCCTAAATGACAAGAAAGATATTTTTTTAAAAGTTAAATTTTTGCTGCCATTCTGGGGCCACCTGGAGCTTTGTAGTCCAGAGCTGGTAGACCTATCCTATAGCAGTTTAATGTTGAATATATATTAAATCCACCTGGGTTTCAAGTTTGCTATTCACATTGTCCCCTATAATAAGACAGCAAAAATAAATGGAATTTGTATTGTCAACTTAGTCTGCGACACCAGGCTCTTGATTCAACCTAGTTTCCAGTGAATTTATATTCACTAATGAGTTTGCTGCTCCAGTTCCATTTTTTGTTTCTTATCATCATTGCAATAGTCATCACAGTATCCTACTGTGCCAATTTGGCTACCATTCAGTTGTGGTGAATCTCTTCTGGGGATGATCTGAGGAAATAGCAAAGCTAAAAGAATAGTGAAAGTTGGTGAGCAAAATATGTCAAATTCAGTAGATAAACTTAACAGGGCTATGCAAAGTTTCCATATGGTTCTTTGAATACCCATCAAAGCAGGTTAACAAAGCAAAGTATAACTTTTGCTTATAGAATTTATCAAACTAATAATGTTATTTTAGGGGTTGTCTCTGTTCTCTGAGCTTGGTTGTTTTCTTGCAGATGTTTCATTTCATTTTATTTCATTTCAGCACTGATGATGTTACCAAGTATGGGTAATGAAATGTCTGCAAGAAAACAACCAAGCTCTGAGACCCCCAAGGACTTCTCTTTTCAACCCTGAGCTACAAATATACTCTGTTATTAATGCTATTTTACTTTTAGTGTTTTGGTGGCCCTTCAGTGGCCTTAGCCTCAAAGCCAAGTACCCAGCTATAGACAATTGGCCTTACCCTAATGTTTTGCTAAGTGTAACATTTAATTAGATACAGCCTGAAGCAAACAAAACACAGAGGCACCAACCTGTAACAGTGTCAGCAGAAGCAATTTCAGCTAAGAATGTTGAGAGTTGTTTTTCTTACATTTACCTGTGAATAACTCACATTGAACTCAGTAAAACATGCTTTTGAAACCTGAGCAGACTTGTATAGGATATTTTGTGAACTTCTCTTCTTGGTTCACAGCTAAGAATATCAAGCAGAGTAATCTGAATATGGTTGAACTAGAACAAGGTTCCAAAGTGGTACAATGATCAGTTCAATAAATTTGTGGTGGTTGTGGGGTTGCTGCTTTTTAACACCATTGCCAAGATTAATTTTTAACATTTTACTTCCCGCTAACAAAAATGGTATCATTTCCCCTCCTTTTCTGGAAACTTGATAAGGAACAATATATCTTAGAACTTACCCAAATTATCCTCAACATGATTCTTTTTTTGCTTTGTTCCTTCTCCTCCAGATGGAAAGATCATTGTGGCCTGTTGGGTGCCAGCAGAGCTAGCAGAAGTGTCAGATGAGAAGGAAGTTGAGGGGGAGCCTGGGCCAGCTTCTGAGTCTTGAAAAGGCTATGATGAGGAAGCAGAATCAGAGGCAGATGCAGAGCCTGGGCCTTCTGTCCCACCCCAGGTGAAGAGGCAGCTGTCTTTGAGGCCTGAGCTGAGTGAGGGGGAGGAACAGATGGGGCTCATCTCAGATGTGTGTATCATAGAGAGGAGAGGAGAGCAACGGAAGGCAANGGCTGGAAAATAAATAGTAGGGGTTTGGGAATGGATTGATGTCACTGACAATTGTTTGTTTTCCAGTGTACATCAATCAAGTTGGGTTCCTTTGCCAGAACCAGGCTTATTGAGACTAATTGTTCTGTATTTGAGATGCCAACTGAGTCTCCCTACTGGGAATGAATTTGCCTCAGCCAGTGTGAACTGGCACTGTTTCTGCTTGGCTTAATCATTGAAAAGACTTTTTATCTTGAGTTCTCATGTGAACAGAGATTGTTCTTGCCCAGTTCCAGAAGTGACTAATTACTTTTGGGGTTGTTTATCCAATGTGACAAGACTGTTACTGCCCTGTTTGAAAAAAAAGGGCTTGTTTTACTCATGAGTAAGTGGTTTATCATTGCTTGCAAAGGAGATCACCTTGACCTTTTTGACTCTCTCTCTATGGACAACTCTATGGTTGGGCAGGAAATACATGGGGGGAAAATCATTGCCCCGTGGATGGGCCACTTCTACCATAAACACTGCTGGATTCATCTATACATTCATCTGGTACTCCAGGTGAAACAGCACTTGGACAAAATTCTTTGAATTGTCAAGATTCTTTTTTTATTTGTATTGTTTTGCTTTCTGGGAAAATAAACATGTAATATGAATAATGCTCTAGTACAAAATATATGTGTGTCCCCTGTATGGACGCAGACAGACTAACATACCAAACTCGAGACTTTTCATATTTGCATTTTCCCCTGTTCCTCAGCTGAAATAGCGTATTTTAGTGAATCCTATCAAACTAAATGCAAATGATCAGCCTGTCCATGTGTGTAATAATAATAACAAAATATATTCAAGCTGCTTGCTTATCTGTATTGTTTTAGGTCAGAACAAACAATTTTCTTGTTTAAAAAGGAGATTTTTTTCTTATCTGAGATACCAAAACATAATGTAACAAAGCAGTCTTTCACAGTTGTCAGATATTTTTAAGCAAATTCCTTTCTTTCTTTCTTTCTTTCTTTNTCCTTCCTTCCTTCCTTTCTTTCTTTCCCCCTGCATTGCAGCAGTGCTTAAATAATGTTATTCTCCCTCTTTGAAAAAGAAAGAAATAGATTCTAGTTTTTTGTGATGGCAGAAAGAATTAAGATAGATGGTTTGGGGGATCAGTTACCCATAACAATTTGTACTGCAGCTTATAAAACCTGAGATTTGTTGTCCACAGTATAGATTTAGAAAGCAAAGGGGAATGCAAGGCAGTGAATACTTCATTCACTAGACAGATTTAATTTGGGTTCTAGACAGCTCTTCATGAGTTCAATTTTCTTTATCAGAATAGCAATTGGGATTATTTATTTATTTATTCTAAGGGCAAAGATCTGAACACTGCCAAGTGATTAAGAAGAATATTCAAAGTTAGTTGGCTCCAGAGAACAGCCAAGGAGCATTTTGGAAAGCTTAGGAAGCTTCCAATTGCTCTGGATCCCCAGATATGTTGTTTATTTGTATAATTTGTTTATTTATTACCTTTGACTCTCTTTTTCCCTTTAACATCTCAAGGTAGTAGACACAGGGACTTCATCTCATTTTATTCTCAGAACCAAACCATATGACTAGGTGGGCTGAAATGCAGTCAGTAAGTTCAAAATAATCCAGTACATTTCATGATTCAGTGAAGACTTGAACTTAACTATCCCTACGTACCATCCTATCAACAGAATTATTTATCACAGTTCTCCTCTGCCCATCACACTTAAATGACTCTGGTCAGTTTACAAAAAAAAATATACTGTAGTATAAATAAAAATATAGTTAAAGCAGAACTAAGAACATAGTTAAGCACTGAGCTATTAAATAGAGGCAGAGGCAGTTCAACATTTAACTTCAAAATGCCTCTGCAAATGATATGTTCAGATGTCTCATAACAATTAGTTACATCCTCTCAACAGCCTATTGCTCTGGACAAAATGAAGAAGGGGGAGGTGGACCTCCCAGTTTGGGAAACTTTAATCTAATGTAAACTAACACCATAGCTTCTGTACTATCTGCCTTCTTCTTCACATTCTTAGCTTCCTCCATTGTTTTTCACTTTTTGCCATCATTATTATTATGAGATATGCTGTATATTCTGCCATTCATGCAATAGGTATATATGTGACATACATGAAACTCCTGGCCTCATTTGTTTTCTCCATAGAGTAAGAATCTTGTGAGATAAATTGGGCTGAAAGTGAATGAGTGGTACAGACAGTAAAGCCATATGGTTGATTCAAATCAGAAACTTCCTTTTCTGAGTCCAACATTTTCATCATTACAATATATTGGTGTTCCATACTAATGGACATTTAATGGGGCAGAGAAAAGGATTGATTGTGATTATTTGCATCTAGAGAAGTTTAGGATAGTTTTTTTTTTAAATCTGGAAAAAAGAAAAGTGAATGATGATGGACAAATGAAGGAGACTTTTTCTTACACTGTACAAGAACTATAATTATGCACTGTTTAATTCCTTTGCAAAAGACATAGAAATTGCTGCAGTTTCATCCAGGCAACTCTTACTGCTGTTATTGCAGCTATTGAGAAGCAGGGGAAATTTCCCTCAAAATGTCCAACTTTAAGAAAGAAGAAATGGACTAATATCTGATTCCTATCCCAATCTGGTGAGGAAGCAGCAATTTTTTTAAAATGAAAACTTCACTAAAGAGGAGAAATTGACAAAATCCCATTCAGAATTCCCATAGCAGAGAACATGGTGACTAATTTGAAGGTAAGGTTATATACATGAACTAAAATGCCCCAGAATACAATAAAATGATTTTGGGAGAGACTGTTTCATTCCCTTTACTTCTATTTTTCCCCTATGGAAAAGTAATAATTCTACATTATCTCTTTGTTTTGTTTTACTATAAACATGAAGTCACAAAAAGTTGACTGCTGACTCTCCTGTGTTCTTTCCCACTGCCTGTGTGCTTAAGAGAAAGAATTGAAGAGAAAATGTGTTGCTTTTTGATATTTAATTGATTAGTATTAAGCATGTCCTTTTGCAGATTCCAAAGGAGTTTGTTAAATCAACCAACCAACTGAAATGTCAATCTTCCAGGCATACTTTTTAATGCCTTTTCTCAATGACAAATTAAGAGGCACTTCTCCATTAGTACATACATATCTCAGGTTATTTGAGGATGGAAATTGACCAATCAACATGCATGCATGCATGTGCATGCACACACACACATGTACACACACACACACACACACACACGCAGAGGGAACAAAATCTTTTTGTATGTGTAAAAAAAATGCATGAATCATATAAAACAAAAGCAGACATTAAACCAATGAGAAATGGACCCAACATCTATGTATGCTTATAAGTACTGTAGCAATCCCAATGCAGATAACTGTTCCTTTATTCAGCAATAATCATATCCAACAATCATTGCACAATAAATATTTCTCTTTATCTGTTCACCTCTTTTACTCATTGGGTACAGAGTTGTTATTCCATAACATCAGCCACTGAAGCTGCATTTTCTGCTATTACCATTGCCGGGGAAAGCCATGTACATCATCCTTCACCTATTCAAAAAACAATAAACACCCATCCCCGATCCCCCATGCCCCCCAAATAAGTTAAATTACTTAGATACTACTAAATATACTCCAAGTCAGGTTGAATCCACTCTCTTTGGTGTCCTTTCTTCTGCCCTTTCCATGCCTTGGTTATAGTTAGTTTACCTTCCCTTATTTTAGATCCTCTCTAAATGTGTTACCAATCCTAGAGTTCTTCACATCCCAGAATTCAAAGTCACAGTGTGGTCAATCATCACCTCTGAAAAAGCAGCAGGGGGAAAGTCTCTTCCTCCACTGATGAACAGGTCTATCACTTTTTCTGAGAGGAAAATATAAATGTAATGTCTGTTTCAGACAAAAAATACCCTCCTTCTATTTCAAATATTTTAAAAGCCCTGAACTGATGGACAAGCCCAAAGAAAGAGGCAGGTGCCTGGCATTTTGTTTATTGGTATCATCAGGAACATTTTCTTTGTAACCTAAGAGAAGCTTAATAGTAAAAAAAATATGGAACATCTTAATATTTCAACACAGTGCTGGCAGTCTGTTGGAACATTCTCTGTGTTAGAAAAAAGTTGTGCCTGTAGGCAACTCTAACAAAAAAAAAAACCCACACACAGTTCTGTGACAGACAGTGATATAAACTTAGGGACAAAAGATATTACTTCAGCTGAAAGATATTAAGGTAATGAAGCATCAGACTGTTGCTTGTTCGCCATGACATATGGGCAAATGGTCACTGTAGCATAATCTCAGAGGTTGACTCAAGCTTTATATATATTCCTATTTCTTCTCTGAAGGAAAGACAAAAGCAAAACTCATGCATAAAGGAGACTGTAATTGATGCAGAGAGAAAAAAAATAGCAATGCATGTACTAAAATCAAAGTCCAATAGCTCAGGTGCAGGATCACCTTCAAGCACTAAGTGGTTTTGTTGAAAGCTAAACAATGAGAAATGTTTAACTCTAATAAATCTTTATGGTAGATCAGCACAAAAAGGCTTTAGCACAGGTGATTCGTTAATTATAATTTATTACAAAAAATTAGCAGTGTTTAATGATCCTGAAAAATTTATGTCCACCTGTGTGATGTGCTTGACTAGCATTGGGGAATTAAAACTTGTTAGACAGAAAATCCAGATTCCAATGTAACACTTTTTTTTCCTCTATGGAAGAATACCTGTAGAATATGAGTGAAAAATGTAGAGCAGAAATGGCTTTTGCAAGAATGATCTGTGAGCATAAAACTAGGCTTATACTTATGAATCTTTCTTGCAAAGCCCAGTGAATGCTCCATTCTGGAACAATAATTTTCACTGAAGTACATCTAGGAAGGAGTTCTAATTTTTCATTTAATATACTAATATGTATTGTACTAAACATACTGGACAGGTCTTACTTTAACAAAAAGTAACTATTGATTAAATTGTATAAAACTTATACATATATATTTCTACTGCATATTTTAATGAATATTAGTAAGATTTATCTGCATGATATATAAATAAATAGTTTTATCTAAACTCATTTTTATTTACAGGGCGTTCTTTCATATCATAACTTCCTATCATTTCAAAATCTGCCTACTGTTAAGTTTTGCAGGACAACACAAGCTAAAGCAACTGAGGGTCAGTTTCAAACTGGGTTGTGATGGAGTGAAAGGGAAAGAATGGGGAGAGAAACACTGATAGTTTGGAGTGCCATGAGAACATTTTTTCTTCTTCTTTGAAGATCCTTCATAAATTCAAAACTTTAGAATATGCATTCCTAATCAGATCATATTATTTGTTATTAACTCCTCCAAGTCTTCCCTCTCAACTGAAAAATTAATTTTAGATTTAATTTAATGTCTAATTTGTAGTAATAGCAATGCATTTATTATGTATTAATACTGTAATTTATAGGTATGAACATGATTTCACCCTGGAACCTGGAAAGAGTTTGAATATGAGCAACTTTAATAAAATATGCAGCTAGAGGATAGCAAAATCTCAGCACAGCTATTCTCATCACTTTGTAGAAGAGGAACACCACCTTATTCCTAGCCTGTTCCAGGAAAATTTGTACCTAGTATTTCCTTTTCATTGGATATCATGTTATTGCCCACAAGAATGTGAATGGTACTCTCAAAGAAAAAAAAGATTAATACTTCTATTAGTAAGTCCAGGGAGTGATTGGACAAGTCCCTGCAGTTTTCTTGGCAATGTTTTTTGGGTGATGTGTCATTGCCTGCTTTGTAGGACTGAGAGGGAGTGATTGGCTTAAGTCAATCAAACACATATTTATCTATACTTATTGAATTATATATATTTACTATATAAGCTATTATATTATATTTAGGATTATACTCAATTAATTTATTAAAAGGACTAAATAAGATTAGAAAATTAAGAGGGTTACAGACTATCATAGATTATAAACAATAACGATATTTATCTTTACATTGTTGTATAAATACATATATATATATAAAGTGTACATAAAATTAAGGAGAGACATTATTAAGCATATTAGACCTTGTAGTGATAAACTGAAGGGATTAGAATAAGATAAAAGGGAAGAGATAAACACAGAATATGCAGGAGGGAGTTGATACAATGGATGATAATATTG
>AZIM01002676.1:33242-46164 GCA_000516915.1 Ophiophagus hannah
TCCCATGGGCCATGTGGGCGGCACAGCCTTGTGTTCCCACGCAGTCTGGATTAATTGCTTTGGGGGTGCTCTAGGGATGACATTTCTCTGCGAACCATCAAAATTTTCTCGCAGACCACCAGTGGTCCCTGGCCCACTGGTTGGTGACCACTGTTCAAATGTGTGGTAGAAACACATGGAGGATCTAATCAGATGTTTCATTAAAGAGGGACTCCTCAAATCGCTACTCCATGGCATATACCTCCTGATCATTTAAAAACAGGGATCAGATGATTGACAGGTGAGGGAGAAAGGAGCATCCCAGGTGAACCCATTCTCTAAGCTAGCCTAACCATCTTTAGAACTTGACTGGAAACTTACTGCAGTATCTGAACGAGAAATGTTTCTGAATGATAAATTATTCAACCCTGCCTTCTTTACCAATTTTCTCTAGTAACCATTCTTCTAAGCCCCTTTATAGATAATATGAGGAGAATCATGGTTTCCCTTTCATCAACTCTCATTCATTTACTTACAAAAAGAGTTGGTGAACTCAACTAACATTTATTGGAAGAATGGATAGAATTTTGAAAAATAGGCAGCCACAAAACTACTCAGCAATTTTCACATCATTTCTACTACATTCAGGAAATTTCACAAAAAAAGAAGGCTAAAACAAAACTATGCTGCAAAATAAAACAACCAAGAAACAAGAACAGAAGAGAAACAGGCCAACCATAGATTTACCTAGATAAAATTCAGCACACTGCCACTGGTAGTTAAACTATAAAATCAGATTATCCATACATATTCCAAACTATAGACAATGATGAAGTTGCAGCTACCTTATTTCTTATCTTATCACCATATATATAGGTATTTTATTGTTTGGTTGTTAATACATGTTTTTAGCAAATATATTTATTAAACCTGTTATTCTGCCAAACACTTTACAGTCTTTATAGGCATAGTGACTGGTACAGATAGATAGAACTGCTTCCAGAACAGCAAAAGTTCCATCCTGTCTTTTTTTTATAACTGCTTAATGTATGTTTGCAGCAAATCATAATATGTGGAAACTATCTTTTCTTAATTGTCACAGCAGTTAATGTAAATCTCACAAAAATGTGGGTAGGGTATGTAAACCATCTTTCATTCTTTAACAGGGAAATTTTTCTGCTGCAAGGCTTTTAAATGCAAATTCTACTATATAAAATTGATTCATTGATTATGTGCCATCAAGTCATTTACTTTTAGTGACTACATGGATTTTCTCCACAATGATCTGTCCCTAACCTGGTTTTACAACCATTTGTTTAGAACCATTCAAAGTTACAACCACACTGAAAAAAGTGACTTATGTCCAGTCTTGAACTTATGATCATTGCAGCATTCCAAGGTCATGTGATCAAAATTTGCAACCTCCCCAGTCAGCTTCCGACAAACAGAGTCAAGGAGGGAATTGTATTTGCTTAACAGCTGCATGGATCACTTAACAACTGCAGTGATTTTCTTAACAACCAGGGTGAGAAAGTCATAAAATTGGGCCTGACTCAGTTAAAAACTGCCTTGCTTAACATAGAAAATTCTGGTCTCAATTGTGATTGTAAGTCAAGAACTACAACTGAATCCATCTAGCTGGTGGTCACCCTCTTCTATAAAACACTATAAAATAGTGCGAATCTTTTTTAAAAGTCTGAAAAATGTTTTTTTAAGATACATTGTGAAAATTTGTACAAATAACATATCTCAAAAGAAAAATATGTCGATTGAAAGACGCTAAAGCTTCCTGTGACTATTATTGCTTTTCAACTTGCCAAAGAACTGTGGGGAGGGAAGGGTGAGATGAAATGCAGAGACTACAATCTTCAACCTTGAGAGCCAAGGACACTTCTGCAAGTATCTGCCAAGAGGTGTACTGTTATCAAAACAACAGGCTGATTCCTATTTGGACAATGTGATCTGTTAAATGTATTTAAAAGCTTTCTGATGGAGAAAATTAGTTTAAACACATTTTTGCTGGATTAAGAAGTTCTTTTAAAAAGATTTATTGCAGTTTATTCTACAGGGCCAAGTTGAATCTATCTATACTTTCTCCAGAAAGGAATGAATCTAGTTACTTTCTCAAAAATTTCAGTGCTGATTTTGAAATAGAGGAATTATTGTATTCTAATATACTTTTACCAAGTAGACCCTTTAAAGTACTTCAAGAAAAAGTTTCTCACAGTGAAGAGAGAATGTAAATTAAGATTTGAATCCCTCCTTTGAATCAAATCCATGCATATTTTCAAGCAAGTAGAGATAATCCAACAGCACATTTTCCCTATGGATGCATTTGTAATCAAAATAGACTGAGAATTCTCAGAGTTGTAGACCAATAACTCTTCTAAAAGACACCAGAAAACCTAAAAGGACAAGAAGTAGGTATGGATTTGTGGGATGCAATGGTTTCTCAAAGAATTATCCATCCCAGGGACAATGGGCAGTCATATATTTAAAATCAACAGGAGATATATATTTTGGAGATCATTGAATGAAGAGAATCTGGGGGAACACGAGAGAATTTGGTTGCAATAAAAGTATATTAAAATACTCATGTAAACAACATTTCTGCATCGTTTGGTTTATAGATGTGTGGTATGACCTGGAGGAGATTATTAAGTTTAAATCATAGTAGCAGAAATTAGATAAGAATCTTTAGAGCAAATCTATGTCAGGGACATAATACCTAGAAATGATACAGCAAGGATTATTTCTAAACAAAAATTCAGATTTGGTTCATAAAATAATTGTTATATTACCTTTTAAAACTTGCACTTTCAACTCCTAAAAGGAATCCATTTCCTCATACTTGCTTTAAACAGGAAAATGTCTCTGCCCCCATTTGTACTTATTTATGTTTTTTTGTTAAGATACATAAATGTTTAGGTAATGGACATACAGCATCTGAGATACCTAATCATTTATGCCTGTGTCTTCCTTTTAGAAAGACAGACTGATGTGACAAAATTGCTTTTAAAGTGGGAATATATCTGATGGCATGCCAGTAGTGAGCTGTCAGTTGGAATCAGTGATTGTCAGCTGAAAAGAGAATTGAAAGCAATGTTTTTGAGTCAGAATACATTTCCATTACAAACAATTCCACACAGTCAGGCTCAAAACAATACTTGCCTTGGGACAAGGGGACAAGAATTAGACCACTGAATAAGACAGCTTCTTTATCTAAGCAAAGCCATCTGCTTATTCTACAATTAACTGTTCTGACTGGCTTTCTGAAATCTCAGGTAAAGCCCTGTCATAATTCTGAACAATGGTTTATCTTCTAAAGTTTAGCTTATGGTACTTTATCAATGCTATGCATCAAATTAGAATATTCTTTTATATGCCATGGATGGATACTGTTAGTAAGTGAAATCATTTGTTAACAGTGCAATGCACATGCAGACATATCTGCATCAAAGGCAGTTTTTGCTGGTCACCTCCAGCTAACAGTTTATTCTTATTTCTAAGAATTAGATCAAACCGATCAAGCTATGCTTGAAATAGTAACTTGGGGTTTTCTAAAATCTAGTGAAGTAGAAAATTACTACTTTTGTTGCAGAAAAAGTCACTCCTGCAGCTTTGTCAAATCAGATGTTGCATGCTTCCACTGAGAAACTGAGATTGTCTAACATTGTATTTACCAAATCTCCTTCAGCATAATACCCTTCTAAGAAGGGTGCAGTTCATAAATATCCACAGCTGTAAAAAAAAAATGCTTCTTATCACCGCACTGATTTGAGCAAACAAGGACAGCACAAAATCAAAGACTATATTACATTAAGGGAAAAGAAACTCCACCAAGTACAAATGTAGATTTGTGGTCCAATTAAGACATCCACAAACCAGTGTCTTGTCTGGATTCAGCTTTGGTCTGTTATACCATAACAGACCATAATCTGGCCTAATCAGGATTGCATCAAAAAGTCTGTCACACTTAAGGTTACTACCAATGTCTCAAGAGGCCTTGCACAGCCAACATGAACTACCAGAACAGGACTGGACCAGATGGAAAATAAATAGCATCCTGCTTCCTGAAATAATTAGCACTGGTCTGACTATGATACTTCCCATTAGCCAGGATCTTAATAATCTTTCTTTTCCTTCTCTGGATAATATTGTTACTAGTGGGGAAATGACCAATGACTACATATTTTTAAGGCAACTTTCCACAGCTTCATATTCTCCTAAGATATTAGACCTCAATTTCCTTAAATTCCATCCTGAATGGTCAAAGTTAGGAGATCATGAGATTTAAATATATCTGAAGGGCATTCTTGTGAGCAAAGGTGATGCAGTGTTCACAGATTAATATGAGATGAAATGGTTTTAGATTCATGAAAGCTTTTATCTACCCAAATATATTCATCTTAAAGTTATCACAAGACTCATCTTCCGTGCATGTTAAACAACTTTTATTCTACACAGCACTATCTACATAGTTATTTGTTTCAGCTCCTTGTTTGTTAAGCCAACTCCAGCACTTTGATGCTTATATTACATAAAAACAGTACATCCTTCAGTGCTTTGTGCCAATCAATTCCAGACAATTCACATATTGAAAATACACTATTTTTTCAAACAGTTGTCTAGGAACCTGTGTTTCAGCTAGGTTATATTTATACTTTCTTTATTACAGTTAGTGAACATTAGAGTCTAATAATGGATTTAAGCAGATAAAGTTCTCTGGAATGCTATTTTTCCCATTTTAGTAGCTGACAAAATGTTTGCTAATTCATTAGATGTGACTTTGATTCTGGAACAGTATTTGTAATAAATTATTCTGAATGTAAGATGCTTCTTCTTGTTTGACATTCATAGTATGCACTGCAATACTCTTGTCTTCATCCTTGGGGAAATTTCATCATTCTCCCTTAGCGGAACAGATATGTGTTTTTTTTTCTTTTCTTTTCTTTTCTCTTTTTGTTTCAGACAACAAAAGTTTGGGGTGTTTGTCCTATACCAGAGACATTCAAATAACCTGTAAATAATGAAAATAAATTGCAAGACGTAGCTGAAGTGTTTATAAGGCACTTTCCTTCTTGTCTGACTGAAAAACATTGGAAAATAAATGCCTGGAGATTAGAAAATAGATATATGATAAGTTTGAGTACAAAAAATACAATTCTAATACCACTTGATTACTATACAGGAGGACATAGGATTACTATACAGAATATATAGGAAGTGCGCAATTAGTGAACCGGTTGTTACACCGGTGGCATCCCACCATTGTTATTATATCATACTTAGTACCAATGGAACTATTTATGTTATAAATTCTTTTACTCAGTAGTTACCATTATTGTAATTATCCCTGTATCTAGACAAGGGATTTCCAAACTCAATTTCATTGAGGGCCACATCAGCATTATGGATGCCCTCAAAGGGCCAGTAGTATGTAAGACTATGATGACTGACAATAGCCAGGGGGGCGTGGCTGGGTAGCCACGGCTGGGTGGTCACAGCCAGGTCACTGTGACTAGGTGGGCATGGCTGAGTGGGCATGGCTGGATGAGTGTGGCCAGCTCGACACTGCTCACTGGGCACGGCTGACTCAGGATGGAACAGACTTGACGTGGAGGCACTTTCTCCCCAAATGTGCTTGCTGGCAGTCAAGCACATGCACGCGCACACACACACACACACACACACACACACACACAGCATTCCAAGTTTAGGGACTTTTATCCACAGAGGAAGGAGAAGGCCTTCTCCCCAGGCCAAAGCATAATTGGCAGTTTGTAAGCTCAGATGTGGATAAAAGTCTCCAAGCTTGGAATAGTGTGCGTGTGTGTGTGTGTGTGTGTGTGTGTGTGTGTGTGTGTGCACAGCATGCCAAAGGAGCAAAGTAGGAGACAGAGGCCAATAGTGCTACATGTGGAAGCACAGAGGAGAAAGTTTACAGGAAGCAGTTTCCTCCAAGTCCAACTTCTGCCTTCACAAGTATCTGGAGAGGTAAGGATGCTGGCTTGTTGGGGCAGCCTTCCCTCATGAAGTTCTCCTACCACCCCATCCTCCTTTCCAGAGATCTGTCAAGACAGAAGTTGGACTCGGAGGAAACTGCTTCCTGCAAACTTTCTCCTCTGCATTCCACATGCGGCAACGTCATCCTCCACCTCCTGTGGGGGAGATAGGCAAGGCTGGGATGGGCAAACTAGAGGTCTCCAGTGGAGGAAGGCGAGACCAGGGCAATCACCAAAGACTCATCCAACAGAAGAGCCTCGCTATCCCTCTCAGGCCATGCAAAGGACCCTGAGACAGCAGTACTCAGCATGACCCTTGAGCTCCTGGGGAACCAGTACCCTTTAGCCCAGCCCAGCCAAGCTTCCCCCGAGGGGATGTCCAGTTGCGCTTACCTCCTCCTCAAGGCTGCTGTTGCTGTGCTTGCTCTCCTTGGCCAGGTTGCTCATCGTGGCTGCCTGGAGATTTCCACACCAGTCCTGACCCAATGCTGGCCTCTTGTCCATCCCTGGCCTTAGGAGCAGGGTGCAGAGCCAAAGGACACGCAGCAGCAGAAAGCAAAGTGTGTGGGTCAGAGGGAGGCCCACTCCATCTCCATACGAGGAGACCTGGCTTTGTAAGCAAAGCATCTTCAGTGATATGGGAGGATGGGAGACCACCAGTAGAGGCCAGGAGGAAGGGGCAAGGGGATGGTGACAGGGCTGGTGGTGGCCAAATGCTAAGGCAAGACTTCCCTCAGACCTTCCCTTCTTCTCATTACAATCTTCCTGCCTCCCTCCGTCTCTCCTTCCTTCCTTCCTCTGTCCTCTTTCTTTCCCTGCCTCCCTCCTTCTCAACCCCATCTTCTTTCTTCCTTCCTTCCTTCCTTCCTNTTCCTTCCTTCCTTCCTTTTCCTTCCCTCCTCTCTCCCTCTCTCCATACCCAAGAAGGGATGAGGGGAAGGGGAGAGGGTGGCAGCACTGCCGGGGCCATATCTTTCCCAAATGGGAGTGGAGTTAGAGGCAGGGTGGGGGCAGGGGCCATCCTGTTGAAAGGGAAACACTTGTGGGCTGCGGGCCAGCAAGTGGGCCAGCGAAGTGGTGGAGACACCAGTGACAGGCACAATGCTGCTACTTTATGTGCTGATTCATTACAACTTCGTGGCGATGGTGCTCATTACATGTCATTCGCGCTCTATACTCTGCATGCTCGCAGCCTTCTATGCATGCACCTGGCTGGGCTGGGGTGGGCCAGGGCCAAGGCATCAGGACCATCCCCTTGCCATTTCCAGGGTGGCCCCATAGGCCAGATCCAACCACATCGCAGGCTGGATCTGGCCCGTGGGCCTTGAATTTGATCTGTCTGATCTGGACAACAAATCAGCCTGTAAGTGAATCAGATGAAAAAGCTGAGAAGAAAATGTGATGATGATGTTATCCATTCAGTCATGTTTGACTCTTGGCGATTCTATGGGCCAGGTTTCTTCATATCTTGTCACAGCATGAGGGTGAGAGTGAGTTCTTTAGATAGAAGAAAGTGTACTATCTAAAGAACTGGCACAGAAATGCTGTGCTCCAATGAATGTTGTTACTTCCTGGGCTGAATCTGATTAGCATGTCATTGTATCTTCATACAACATATCATTCTGTTTATTTATGAACTACTTCATAGAGCACATCATTAAATGTGCAGAAGTTGCTGCTACAAGATGAGGGTGACAGCCTCGGACAATGACAGCTTTGACAGTCATTTAGAGAACTATATATGGGATGATGCTCTTAATGGAAGCTCCATATTTGGTGGCATGGAAATTATTATTTATGGACAGCAATAATGAGGAAGGGCTGTTACCTCTTTATATGCTTCCTAAAAGCACTGTTCTAGGCCAGCATTTTTAAGTCTTTGAAAAACTTTTTGCAGTGAATAGATACCATTACAAGAGAAAATAACCTGAATCAGAATTAATGGGTTCCAGAAAGCGGTAGTCTTTGCCTTCTCAGTATCAACTATTATAAGATATATTTCCATTGACCGTCAAAGTATACTAAATTCTTATTACAATTTTAGTTGGGACAGAAGTTTCAGAGAACCAAAGCCCAAACCTAAACCTAATCCCAACTCTCAATGGAAACCTAAACCCAAGAATAAAATAACTGCTATAACATAAATTGAAAACTACTGCTAATCACAGAATTACAACCTAATGTCAATTTGGACAACAATTGAAAATCAAACATCTCGATATCCCAAAGCACCAACCTTAACACTAGGTAAAAGTATTGCATAATTTCCATCCCATCCCAACACAGACATAAATCTAAGAACCATGATTTATCTATCACAAACAATAAAAATATACCCAAATTCTTATTCAAACATTAATTTGATCCAGCAATTTAGAGAACCTAAATTCTAACATTAAGTTACCAAAATACCTATGAAAGTAATAGATACTACATCCAAATATATATTATTTTTATAATATATCTGTAGGGTCTATTATTTGCCATAAAAATGCATCAAGATTATGATCCTGACATTAATCTGAACCAGAAAATTCAGTGAATTTGAGCACTAAGCCTGAGTTTACCAGGACTGGTCTGCAAATATATACTATTTCATAACACTGAAGAAACTCCATAAATTTTACTGAAAGCAAAATCAATCCACAGTTTGACCTCCAATGGACTGTACTGTAGGCGTAAGCCCAGATATTTTTCATCTCTCCTTTCTAGCTTCCAGCCCTGGTAATCTTTAAATCTATTTAGGATTTAATGTCAGATGTGGTTGGCTAGATGCAGAAATAAGACATGAATCTGTACCTGAAATAGCAAACTTCAACAGGTAACTTTTCATAATTCCAGACTTCAAAGTTTCTTAAAAAGATAATTCACCCAGTGAATCAAACTAATTCCTATTGCTTTGAATAAGTTCTTTTTTAATCATGAAGAATCAATTTACAAATGTCACAGTGCATTATTGCCCAATAATTGTTTTATGACTTTTGACATTTTGTTATGTAGTACACTACTTTTCCTTCTCAACAATTATAGTGCACGGATATCTATGCATATACACATGCATGCATGCAACCATTGTGTAAGTAATGTAACATAGATTAGAGTCAATAAAAGTTTGTGCCATAATATATTTGTTAGTTTTAAGGAGACTACAAGATTTAGTTATTCTATTATATTGCACATATTCTTCTAATACTATTCCTTATATTCTCTTACATATTTTGCTGCATATACTTACCAGAACTTTTTCAAAATACTAACATTATCATCAATATTTTTCCTTGCATCAGGAGTGAGCGGTTTTTAATTGCTTCAGAGGTTGAGTAAATATTTGAGGAATGGGTATGGGGTTGTGATTTGTGACATAGTAATAGAAAATACATGGGACTATGTTATGTAGGTGGGTTAGTTCAAGATGTTTGGCTTCTTTTCCTGGTCTCTCATTTGTTAGGTCCTGGTCTCTCTGGTGTTGGTTTGTCTTATATTAGGCCTATTTAATGGCTTTTACTAAGTATTACTGATGATGCAGTGCATGTTACCTAGTTGGGTAATGAAACATCCGTAAGCAAATAACCAAACCCAGAGATACCAAAGAGTAAAAAAATATTCATCTGATTCAGAGGTCAAAGTGGCAGAACGTTACCAGTGGTCATTATGGTCTTACAGAGAACATGAAATTCATCTTGAAACAGTCCTACAAAGATCTGTGGTCTGTCTCATTATACTGTTTGAATACACATCCTTGTCAAATAATACATTCATCTTATTCTCAGCTGGATCAGTTACTTGATCCTGAACTCATCTCATTTTTGTCTTCTGGTAGGATGCCTGGAGCTCCTAGTAACCACACAATCAGTCTCTGAAGAGCAACTGATATCAGAATCTCATGTGAAACAATAAGGTTAAGATGATAATTCTTTGTGACTTCTATGCTGCATGCTGGAACTAGCTGCTGGGGTTATTTATCATTTTGATCATACTATCCATGCCCAAAGTACTTTACAAAGCAGAAATGAGAGAAGTTTCCATGACAAGGGGATGACCAAAGGGAATCAAGAGAAAAGATAAGTTGCAACACGGAAGTGTGTTGATGTATTCTCACTTCTATTTTGGAGGCTATTCTGAAAACAAAAACAGGCAAGGAGCAAAGCCTTACAGAAAAACAAATAGATATCAAGTTGATGGATAGAAGGAAAAAAATATGGCATTTTTAGGAAGACTGCTGCACTTTAAAGCAAGTAACAATAGCTAAAGATCGTTGATATAATCTGATATATTAAGAAACGTGAGAGCACAGACTTCTCTATTCATGTTGTATTCTAGACCAAGTCCTATATTATCCATATTCTGAAATTCTAAAACACATAAAGAATCCTGGTAAAGTCATTCCATTTGATATTGTAGAAGATTTTTTAAAGGAATATGTATACATTGTTATATGAATAAGTAACAGAGAAACCATTTGAACTGTCAGGAATATAATTAAAAGATGAATGCTTCTAATGGTAATTTAATGTGCTATTGAAATCAGGACACACAGTATTGATTATAGAAAGGTCTTTGATTGTGTTAGCTGTGTCCAGCTGCAAAATGTGCTTAGGAAAATGGGAATCCCAAGAGATCGCATTGTCTTAATGCAAAATGATACAAATGTTCAAGAAACCAGACTGGTTCTAGATTGGCAAAGGTGTGTGACAAGGTTGTATATTCCCCTCTTATTCTAAATGAATTAATGGCAACAAGTATAACAACCAGCCTTAGAATTGACAATGAAATAGTGAATAATGTCCATCTTTTATCAACAGTAAAACTGAAATATGTCAAGAAATATGCAAATATGCAAGACTAGCACTTATTGGGACAGCGAGAAGAATCTTGGAAAAAATATTCAAATGACAAAGTAAAATTCTTAAAAATCAATTAAACAAAAAGAAGTGATTCATTTATGTTTCTTGGGTGGTAATTCAATCTACCTTTGTAGGAATTTTTTTCTTATTATCATTTGAAAACACAGACTTAATATGCAGATCTTGAATTGGTGCAGCCTAGAAAACTGGTCCTTTCTTCTTTTTCCACAGGGGATCTTAGTACACCAATTGCACAAAGATTTTTAGAATAAACATGAGAAGGCTTCTTTTAATGTTGTTGTATTGTTGTTTCTATATATTGATTTTATTTAAGTTAATCAGATTGCTGAAGTTTACAAATAAAATATTTTAACAAATAGTGCCAGTAATGTCACATTTAAATCTGTCATAAATCTATGTTTTTATCAACAGAAACATAATTTTTAAAATAGCGAGGACTTTTATGCTGTATTTCTTTGCCTGTTACTAATATATAATATTATTACTGTTCATTTCTCAGTTAAGTCTCTATACATGTTTTGCAAGTGTAACACAACAGCCTTGCAGGATGGAAATTCAGGAAGTCATTGTTTGGAATACATGAAAGCTGGCAAGGATGCAATAAGGAGATACTAACTAATGCAAAAACTAAAAAATATGGAAATTTAGCTGAAAATAGTAGTGCGTGGAATTAAAGTTAGTTATCCTATATAATTATATACACTTGTGTGTACATTGCATCTTGCACATTTCTCTTATTCCCTATTTCTGAACAAATGGCTGAATTTGAAAGTTTTGCCTTCTACTGAAAATATAACACATAGTCCAGATGAACATGGTGCATTTTTGGTGTCAGGGTTGCATATAAACCATATGGAGTGTGAAATTTACTGCAAAACCAACCATTTTTATATTCTTGTGTGTGAATAAGATAATACCATCTTATTTGTAAAGCTTGACAGCTTGATATTTTTGGCATACACCTGCAGAACAGGAATATAAACATGCACATGACATTCCTGTAGAAACTAATAAACAACACTATTTATTTGTGTGGGAAACCCTACTCTGGCTTTCATTTCTTTATTCCCAATTTGGCTTACACATTTATTTAATGTCTAGATAAAATAGCAACAGCAGCAGTAGTGGGATTCAAAAACTTTTACCACTGGTTCAGTAGGCGTGGTTTGGTGGGCATGCTTTGTGGGCGTGCACACATTTTGCATGCACACACGCACCAAGCACGTACCTTGCACAGGCGCAGAGGCGTTCCAACTCACCTCCTGCAAACCTGCACTCACCCGGTCACTTCAGCAGCTGCCGCGCAGCACTCTTCTGTGCTGCGCAAAGCAGCTGCGCTTCAAANCAAAAGCAGAAGATAAAGGTGAGTATGGAGTCCGGGCAGGCAGATGGGCCCAACATCGCCGCTACCGGCTCAGCAGAACTGGGCCGAACCAGTAGCATACCACCACTGAACAACAGTGATTAAGAATCAGGAAGGCCATACTCAATTCAAAAGCTAAGAAAATACTATAGCCTTCTTCTGAAAAATGTCAGATTTTGGCACATGATCCATTTTAAAGAAAGAATAAGCAAATAATCAGAAAGGTTGCATGCTTGTCTAGTGGTGGCTCAGGGAATACAGGCCCACAAACCCATGTTAAAAGAAACATTGTATAATAAGTCTAAAAACATATTCATTATTTTTGAAGCATTTGAAACAGCTAAGATTAAAATATAAAAGTTTAAAAAATAACTTTGTGTATTAATATTTTATTATTTATCAGTATTAAAAGTTTGAAAACAAATCATCTTTGCAAATTTTATAACCTTACAGTGCCAGCCCAATGTACATTCTCTAGTGTCTGAGAATGATACAGGAAAAGACCATATCTCATGTGTCAGTTAATGAGCCTTTGACATTGCATAGGATTTCATCTCCATAGGATTTCAATGACCAGATTAGTTTGTTAGGAATGACCATGGAAGACAGGAGAAAGAGACACTGATTGCATGGCCAGCATGTAAAAGATGTCTCAGCCATACAAGGAGGGAGGGTATAGGGAAAGTTTCAGAAGGGACCCCCCCCCCCCA